>JAHIAM010018141.1:0-19187 GCA_021605205.1 Aegilops longissima | reverse complement strand
AACTACACCTCATTTGGACTCCCTAGCCCTTCTATGCCTATTTAAACACCCCCAAAACCGGATCACCCCCTAACCTAGCTAAATTCTCCGGCCACGGACGTCCGATCGGCCGGACACGCCCCAGCCGCCAACGGGCTGCCACGCACCGTCTGCCTTACATACGCTTCAGCTGGCCATGGGCCACCATCCCTCCGCCCGGATACCTGAAGCCCCCTCGCCGCCACTTGTACCGCGGCTTGTTTCGGCCACTGCGGATTCGACGGCCACAAGGCCCGCTTTTTCCACTCGGCCGATTTCACGGCTGACCTCTCCCTCCCCACGGCGAACCCGCCGCTTCCTCCGGAATCACCAAGATCCGCTCGTCTGATCCGCCAGATCCGATTCGGTTCGCACGAGCCTGCTGACTTTCTTCCCCTTTTCCTTCTAAGTTTTGCATCTCATGATATTTTGTTGCATTTTCAACGAGTGTAACTTTGCATCCAGAGATCCATTTTATGCGATAATATATCAAAATGTTCGCCTCAAGAGTAATCATTTCATCTCATTGCATCATTTTCATTTGAGCTCATCTTGATGCCCGAAATGCTGTTGGAAGAGTGTATGTGATGTTAGTTTCGCTTTTAATGTAACTTGCACTTTTGTTATTTTTGCCATGATTGATGTTGCATCCTATGAATTTGAGTCCTACATGTGTTTTGAAATATGCCATGCCATATTTCCAGGGTGTATGCCATGTATTTTTGTGATCTATGTGGTGACTAGCACAAGCATGCAAAGTAGGTGTCCCGATGTTGCTGATTTCAGCCCTGTTTTAGCTGATTTTGATGCCATGTTAACTTGATGATACCGAAAGATCTATGCATATTTTGAGATACTTCAGTAAGGATGTTTTGTAAAACATGTCTTGCTCTATCCATCCATGCCTTTGTTTGCAATTATGGAGTGCCATACTTGAGTCAATCGAGCTCTACTTTTGCTATCAAATGTTTCCTCGGCAGATTGTTTACATGTTATTCAATTTTGCCTAGGTTGTTGTGGTTGATCCATTTATGCTATGTTATTGTTCTTGCCATGTATGTCTTCTATGTCATGTCTTCTTGATGTATGTATGCTTAGTTTATCATATAAGGCTCTGTAGTGAGTGCATTGAGCTTGTAAACATGCCTACTTGTTATCAGTTTTTGACATGCCATGTTGCTGAATCTGTTAACGAAACTTTCAATATTGACATGGGTGTTACTATATTTTCTGATCCTTTTGGCTTATGGTCAGTAAGGGACTTTTGTTCTATGCTTTGAGTAGATTCATGCCATGCCATGTTTTGCTATTTTAAGTTCCTGTAGCATGTAGTTTTGTTGCTTGAACATTGCAACCTGATGCTGTTTTTGCCATGTCCACCTGATATTTTGTGCACTTTTGCCATGCTTGTTTGAACCTGTTATGATGTGAACTAGCCGTAGCTCAGTGCTCATCTTTTGTCGAGCATCTTGTGTAGATCACTGCCATGTGCTTTGTTGATACGTTTGGTAGTAGCTTAATTTATTGTTGCTTGCAAAGTGGCATCATGCTGTTTTGGCAGATTTGCGCCATTCTTGTTTTGCTTGCCATTTCAAACCGTGCATCCGATTCCGTGATCTTTATATCGATTTCAACCGAAATCATCTCATCTTTCCAGTGGCATACTTGGTTTGCCAGTTGATTCCTGGTTCATCATTTACCTTCCGAGCGATACGCATTGCATATCACATCTCGCATATATGCCATGTTTTGCATCATGTTGATTGTGCATTGCACCGTGATTTATTGTGGTTCCTTTGTTTGTGTTGTTTTGGGTAGAGCCGGAGACGAGTACGTGAACGAGGAACCTGTTGAGAACGCTACGAGGATCAAGTCGACAACTCGAGAACATTGCGCAAGATGACCATACCCGAAATCACTTCTATCTTTGCTATGCTAGTTGCTCGCCTTTTGCTATGCCTATGCTCATGCCTACCACTTGCTATATCATGCCACCCATATTGCCATGTCAGCCCTAAACCATCCTTTCCTAGCAAACCGTGATTGGCTATGTTACCGCTTTGCTCAGCCCTCTTATAGCGCCTAGTTGCGTGAAGTTGAAGTTTGTTCCTTGTTGAACATGGAGATGTTGTTCCTTTTGGAACATGTTTACTTGTTGGGATATCACAATATATATCTGCTATAATTAATGCATCTATATACTTGGTAAAGGGTGGAAGGCTCGCCTTATGCCCGGTGTTTTGTTCCACTTTGCCACCCTAGTTTCCGCCATACCGTGTTATGTTCCTTGATTTCGCTCCTTACACTTGGGTGATTTATGGGACCCCTTGACATTCGCTTTGAATAAGACTCGCCCAAGAAGGCCCAACATTGGTTTTACCATTTGCCACCTAAGTTTTTCCCCGGTTTTCGCGAGCCCGAGGGTCATCTTTATTTTAACCCCCGGACCAGTGTTCCTTCGAAAGTTGGCCCAACTAGAGCTCCGTAGGCCTCAAGGCAACTTGAGGTCTGGTTTTAGTTGTATGGACTGCCATCCGGATGTGCCCGAGAACGAGATATGTGCAGCTCCTATCGGGATTTTCGACAATCGGGCGGCTTTGTTGGTCTTGTTTTATTGCGCGAATGTCTTGTAGTCCGGATTCCGAGATTGATCGGTCTTCCCGAGAAGGAAATATCCTTCCGATCGTGAGAGCTTATAATGGGTTGTTGGGACACCGCAGGTAATATCTTTCAAAGCCGTGCCCGCGTTATGAGGCGATGGGAATTTGTTAATGTCCGGTAGAAAACCCAAGTTGACCTCAATTAAAATACACATCAATCGGTGTAACTGATGGTCTCTTCCGGAGTCCGGGAAGTGAACACGGTGTTGGAGTTATGTCCGACGAAGTAGTTCAGATCACTTTTGATCGCTACTAGTTTCACGACCTGCTTTTCCTCTTCCGCTTCTTTTTAAATAGCCACCATATATGCTAGTCGCTGTGCAGCTCCACTTTACTACTCTATCCTTCCTATAAGCTTAAATAGTCTTGATCTCGCTGGTGTGAGATTGCTGAGTCCCGTGACTCACAGATACTTCCAAAACAGTTGCGTGCCGACGATGCGCAGGTGACTCAACCGAACTCAAGTGGGAGTTCGACGAGGAACGTGGTCTACTTATGTGTCTTTTCCGATGATCGGAGTGGTGCCAGTTGGGACGATCGGGATCTGTAGCATTTGGGGTATCTTCTTTTATTTTGGTTCCGTAGTCGGACCTTGAGTGTACTCAATGATGGATGTTTATTTATGTATTGTGTGAAGTGGCATGAAGCCAACTATGTGTCTCTTTCCTTATTTATTACATGGGTTGTGTAAGATTACCTCACTTGCGACATTCTTTCAATGCGGTTATGTTTCTAAGTCGTGCCTCGACACGTGGAGATATAGCCGCTCGCTAAGTTGGTAATCGAGCCTTCCCGACTTAGAGCCCCTACTTGATTGTTTGTCATGCTGTTGAGTCTAGAATGGAAAATGTTTTGAGTCTTAGGATTATATATATCGAGAGTAGGATTCTTTTACTCCCATCCTTCTGTCGCTCTGGAGGTCTCCGACGAGAGTTTTGACTCTTCTCTCCTCAAATTTCACTAAAAAATTTAGGATCACGTGGTATCTTGGAATCGTCGATGGTTTTGTGACGAGAACATTGTTCTTGGTGCCTCCCGACATTTAGGGGTTGTGGCAGTGTCCCGGAGTTGAGCTCCGGTGTTGTCGCCACAATTTTATCGCTGGCTCGAATACTGAGTTTTGCCGACATCGAAATCTCTTTTGTGCGTTGTTGGTGAGATAACCCGATAGCCCAAAGATCGAGGCGAAGGCGAGTATTGCCATGACTTGCATACGGATGTTTTTCAAGGTCGAGGTAACGATTTCGAGGATTTCTTGGTTATGTGTTGACTGGATGGATACTGATCTAGGTATTGTTAGTTTGGGTGATATATTTGTGTCCCGATCCCCAACACCGATTGCATAACCGAAAGTTTCGGAGTTTATAGGTGGGAATTCTAGTAGCTTACGTGATTTCTTTCCATGATGTATGATTTGAGATTGGGGTTCAACGCTTAGTGGTCCGCCCATTCACGGTCGATTCAGTTGGTCGCTAGACGCCTTAAAGAATCTTTGGCTATGCTGATTCGGGACGCCTTGTTTGTCATTCGTGATATCCGCTATACGTCAGGTCCATGTGGGCCCCACCACAACACTTTGGGTGAAATTCTATCATGTGTTTGTTCCGCTCATTCTAGAGCCAATCTTTTGTTTTCGCGATATTCGATTTGTTTCTAAGATGATGTTGTTTCCATATCTTTATCTAAGTGGCTTCTCACCTTAATGGACGTGTGATGATTAACTTTGAATTCATTCGCTCATTCTTGTTCGAATGTTTATTGTGAAGACTATATGTTGCAATTTCTATCCGTGATTCTACTTATCTTTTGTCTATCAAAGGACTAACGGATGTCACCTCTTCAGATGGCTCCGCCAACGTGCCTAATCCGGATCGCAATGATGGGGATCACCAACCTCCACCTCCACCTCCCCGAGGCCCGGCAAGCTATCATGGCAGCCACCAATGCCAATGCTCGATGATTTTGCAGCTCTTGCAAGAACGACTCAGGGCGGCAATCAAGGAAATCAAGGTCAAGGCAACAATCAGCCGACTTTGCTACTCTACGGGCCTCGCTAATCACAAGTTCGTTGGGTCGAGGCCACGAGCCGACGATTGGCTTGTGGACATCTGCAAGCATTTTGATTGTAGCAATGTCGCACTGAGGACTTTGTCAAGTTTGCATCGCTTCAACTCAAGGATCAAGCTGCGAGTGGTACCAATACAAAGATTCCAGAGGAGGTCGTGTCATTACCGGGATGAGTTCCCGTGATTTCGAGCTCACCACATTCCAAAAGTGTTGTTGAGACAGCGTGAGGAGTTCCGCAATCTCAAGCAGGCAACATGTCGCTTATCAATACAATATCCAGCCTGTGCTCGCTTTTGCTAAGCAAGACGACTCGATGAAAAGAGTATGATCTATCAATCAGAGGTGGTCCGAGAGAAGATCGCAATTAGCTCTTGTGCTTTTGAGCCGATAAGTATGATGAATTCTACAACATGGCATCAGCAAGAAGCTGCCCACTCAAATGTGAGGCCTCTAAGAAGAGAATCGGATGCAGCCACCTTCTTCTTCCTCTCAAGTGGCAGCTAAGCAAGGTTCTACCTTCCTCCTCCTCCATTCCGTCACCTTATCCAGAAGAACTGTGGCGTGGATCTTCCCACCCACCCAACCCAAGCTATCGTAACAAGTCTAATTCTCAAGCTCCAAGGTCAAGTGCTCCTTACCACCGCTCCTCTCGAGGTGACTTGCAACAAATGTCACAGAAGGTCACTATGAACAAATGCTTCAACCAGAGGCGCCTTCCGCCTCCTCCGTGAAATCTTCCAAAGAATGCAGGTCAAGCATAATCCAAAGCATGCAAGGTCAATATGATGAATGCAGCTCAAGCGAGGAATCTTCCGATGTGATAATGGGTAATCTTCGCTAATGATATTCTCGCAAAGTCTTATTTGATACGTGCATCGATTGTTTCATCTCAAGACCATTTGCATCTAAGCATGAATTGGTTATCAAGAATTGCCTAGTTCCTTATCAATTGTGTCCCGGTAAGCAAATGATCCTAATAATTATGTCCGATGTTTCTATCAAGATGGGCGTTATAGGATTTCGCTAAACCTATTGTCCTTGGTGACTGAATTGATCTTATTCTCGAATGGATCGGCTTTATCAAGACAAAGCTCGCTTGATTGTGCTGCTGTGGAATTCAATTGACTCACTCTTCTAATGATGTGATCATCTATGCGCCGTGATGAAACCATTCGGTTGTTTTCTCAAATGAGAAGGGCGAATTGATGCTATCTCTCGATTCCAATGCTTGTGAGTACCAAGATGTCTTTCCGTAAGAGCTTCCGTATGCCTCCTCATCGCCAGCTTGAGTTCGTTATCGATCTTGAGCCCGCATCAACCCGCTTGCAAGCGCCATACAAGCTTGGACCTGATGAGTAAGGAATTGAAGAAGCAGCTCGATGAACAAGAGCGTCTGGTTTGATCGACGAAGTTCATCTCCTTGGGGTTGTGGTGTTCTTTTGTCCGAAGAAGGATGGCATGGACCGATTTGCGCCGACATCGCCATTGAATAAGAAGACAATCAAGAACAAGTATCCACTTCCCAACATCAATGAGCTTTTCGAGCAACTCAAAGGTGCTAAAGTGTTCTCCAAGCTTGACCTTCGATGGGTTATCATCAGATTCTGATTCGTGAACAAGATATTCCCAAGACAGATTCGTAACAAGCTTTGGTTCTATGAATATATTGTCATGTCTTTCGCCTTGTCAATGCTCCTCCAACTTTCTCTGATGATGAACTTCATCTTCAACCCTACACCAATGAATTGCTTGGTCTATCTTGATGATATTTTGGTCTTCCAAGAATAAGAAGGATCATGCCAAACATTTGCGATTGGTGTAGACAAGCTCGAGAGTATCAATTCTATGATAAGTTCTCCAAATGTGAATTTTGGCTTGATGAAGTGCTTTATCTTGGTCATATCATCTCCGCTAGGGATCGAGTTAATCCAGAAGGTGTCCGCATTGTGAATTGGGAACCTCCTGAATGTCAAGCACCGCAGTTTTCTTGGTCTTGCAAGCTATTGCAAGATTCTTGAGAACTTCTCCAAGATTGCAAAGCCTCTTTCCAACCTTCTCGTAAGCATGTGAAGTATGTCCGGTCTCCCGAGTGACGTTGCTTTCAATACCCTCAAAGAGAAACTCGCACAGCTCCTGCCTTGACTCCTCCCGATGAATCCAAGCTTTTGAAGTGTTCTGTGATGCTTCTCTTCAAGGTCTCGTTGTGTTAATGCAAGAGAAGAGAGTTTGGCTTATACCTCTCGCCATTGAAGCTCAACGAAGAACTACCCCACTCACGATCTTGAGTTGGCGCATTGTCCATGCATTTATAACGTGGAGACATCTCTTGTTGGGAAGGAAAGTGGACATTTTCACCGATCACAAGAGTCTCAAGTATATTTTCACTCAGCCCAACCTCAACCTCAGCGACTCGATGGGTCAAATGATTCAAGAGTACAACCCAAGTATTGAATATACTCGCAAGGCCAATGTCATTGCAGATGCTTTGAGCAGAAAGCTTATCGCAAGCTAATCTCAAGCCCTTTCACCGGATCTCTGTGAATCTTTCCCAAGCTGAATCTTCAAGTTGTTCCTCAAGGCTTTCTTGCCAACCTCATAGTCTCTCCTACTTTGGAAGATCAGATTCGTGAGGCTCAACTGGATACCATGGTGAAAAAGGTGAAACGTGGTATCGACAAGGCATTTCAAGTACAAGTGCTTCCACGTTGATGACAAAGACACTTTTCTTTGAGGACCGGATTGTGGTTCCTAAGGGTGATCTCAGAGAAAGTCATTATGAACGAGGCTCACAATTCGCTTCTATCCATTCATCCCGAAGTACGAGATGTACCATGACCTCAAGCAATATATTGGTGGACTCGAATGAGCAGAAATTGCTCAATTCGTGAATGAGTGTGATGTCTCGCAGAAGGTGAAAGCGAACACCAAAGACCAGCGTCTCCTCCAACCTCTTGCTATTCCGAATGGAAGTTTGATCATATTGAAATGGACTTCTGGATCGGTTTTCCAAAGTCCAAGCGTGGAAATGATGCTATCTTCGTTGTCATTGACAAGCTTACTAAAGTGGCTCATTTTCTTCCTATCAAAGAATCTATCACAGCAGCTTGGCGAGCTATACACTCTGGATTGTCTCCTTGCACGGCATTCCACAAGTGATATCTTCTGCACGTGGCAGCATCTTTACCTCCAAGTTTTGGGATTCTTTCGAAGGCCATGGGCACCAACATTCATTTCAAGACAGCTTTCCATCCTCAAACAAGTGGCCAAGTTGAGCGAAGTTAATCAAATCCTTGAAGATATGCTCGTGGCTTGTGTCATTTCTTTCGATGAAGTGGAAGATTGTCTTCCATATGCGAGTTCTCCTACAACAACAGCTTCCAAGCAAGTTCGGCAAGGCCCCATTCGAAATTCTCTATGGCGTAAAGTGTCGACTCTCTCAATTGGTCTCGAGACGTGAACGCCAACTTCTTGGCAATGACTTGATCACGTATGAAGAAATGTGCCAAGTCATTCGTGAGAATCTCAAAGCCGCTAATCGCGCAAGAGCTATTATGATGATAAGCACCGGATGTGGCTTTTGAAATCGGAGACCATGTCTACCTCGCCTCTCAATGAAAGGCACTCGCCGCCTGTATCAAAGGAAGCTTGCCCTAGATACGTGGGTCCTTTCAAGATCATTGGAAAAGAGCGATCTCGCCTATCAACTTGAGCTTCCATCCAACTTTGCAAACGCACGATGTGTTTCACGTGTCACAGCTTCGCAAGTGCTTCAAGACTCTGAACGCACTATCAACTTCAAGAGATTGACCTTCAAGAAGATCTCTCTATCATGACACCTGCTGTTATTCTTGAAGAAACCGAGCGCAAGACTCGCAACAAGTCAATCAAATTCTGAAAGTGAAGTGGTCACACCATTCACCGAGAAGCTACCAGCGCGAGGATCACCTCCGCTCAATATCCGAGTTCTTTCACCCTAGATCTCGGACGAGATCCTCTTGTAGTGGTGGAGTGTTGTAACACCCGAGTAACTTTCCATTTGTAACTCCAACTCTTGCCATTTTCGCATTGTGATATGATATTCCTCCGTGGTTGGGTTTTCTTCTTTGCATTTTGTCCATGTCATGCATTTTTATCATGTCATCATGTGCATCGATTTGCATACGTGTTCGCCTCATGATTCCGAGCATTTTTCCTTGTCCATTTTGCAATCCGCACTCCTATCTCCCCCGGCCCTTTTACGCTTTTTCCGTAGCGGGTACTAAACCTTCTCGAAATGACCGAGGTTTGTCTAGTGGCCTTGGTATACCACAGACCACCGGTCAAGTTTGGTCATTTGAGCTCGCTTTGGTACTCCAACGTTAACCGACTCTCGCAGAAGGCCTCTTTTGTTGCAGCCCAACACCCTTCAAAACAGCCCAATAACCCATCTAAGTCACTTCATGTCTCCGTCGCTCGATCACGATCGTGGGCGAAAACTACACCTCATTTGGACTCTCCTAGCTCTCTATGCCTATTTAAACCCTCCAAATCCGGATCAATTCCCTAACCTAGCTAATTCTCTCCCACGGGACGTGTCCGATCGGCCGGACACGCCCGCTCGCACGGCTGCAACCGTGGCTCCAGCACCGTCAGCTTACATCGCGCCAACACCCTCGGGCCCAATCTAGCCTCCGGCCCGAGCGCTCACACGCTGCAAGGCCTGCTCGCTGCCCCACTCTCCTGCCACCTCCGCCACCTTGCGGCTCGTTCCCCGCCACTGCCGGGTTCCGACGCCACGGCTTCGGCTGGCTTTCCGGCCGGCCACGCCGGCGACTCTCCTCTCCCGGCTCGGAACCGCCGCCTCTCGCGAATCAGGCCGCGCCGGTCTGATCCGTGGCCAGATCCGACCTGTTCCGCCGAGCCGCTGACTTCTCTCCCCTTTTCCTTCTAAGTTTTTCATCTTGATATTTTGTTGCATTTTCAACGAGTGTAACTTTGCATCCAGTAGATCCATTTTATGTAATATATCAAAATGTTCACTCAAGAGTAGATCATTTCATCTCATTGCATATTTTCATTTAGCTCATCTTGATGCCCGAAATGCTGTTGGAAGAGTGCTATGTGATGTTAGTTTCGTTTCAAGAACTTGCACTTTTGTTATTTTGCCATGATTGATGTTGCACCTATGAATTTGAGTCCTACATGTGTTTTGAATATGCCATGCCATCTTTCCAGGGTGTATGCCATGTATTTTGTGATCTATGTGGTGACTAGCACAAGCATGCAAAGTAGGTGTCCTGATGTTGCTGATTTCACTGTTTAGCTGATTTTGATGCCATGTTAACTTGATGTACCGAGAGATTATGCATATTTTGAGATACTTCAGTAAGGATGTTTTGTAAAAATGTCTTTCTATCCATCCATCCTTTGTTTGCAATTATGGAGTGCCATAGCTTGAGTCAATCGAGCTCTACTTTTGCTATCAAATGTTTCTGCAGATTGTTTACATGTTATTCAATTTTGCCTAGGTTGTTGTGGTTGATCCATTTATGCTATGTTATTGTTCTTGCCATGTATGTCTTCTATGTCATGTCTTCTTGATGTATGTATGCTTAGTTTATCATATAAGGCTCTGTAGTGAGTGCATTGAGCTTGTAAACATGCCTACTTGTTATCAGTTTTTGACATGCCATGTTGCTGAATCTGTTAACGAAACTTTCAATATTGACATGGGTGTTACTATATTTTCTGATCCTTTTGGCTTATGGTCAGTAAGGGACTTTTGTTCTATGCTTTGAGTAGATTCATGCCATGCCATGTTTTGCTATTTTAAGTTCCTGTAGCATGTAGTTTTGTTGCTCTGAACATTGCAACCTGATGCTGTTTTTGCCATGTCCACCGATATTTTGTGCACTTTTGCCATGCTTGTTTGAACCTGTTATGATGTGAACTAGCCGTAGCTCAGTGCTCATCTTTTGTCGAGCATCTGTGTAGATCACTGCCATGTGCTTTGTTGATACGTTTGGGTGCAGTAGCTTAATTTATTGTTGCTTGCAAAGTGGCATCATGCTGTTAATGGCAGATTTGCGCCATTCTTGTTTTGCTTGTCATTTCCAAACCGTGCATCCGATTCCGTGATCTTTATATCGATTTCAACCAAATCATCTCATCTTTCCAGTGGCATACTTGGTTTGCCAGTTGATGCCTGGTTCATCATTTACCTTCCGGAGCGCATATACGCATTGCATATCACATCTCGCATATCATGCCATGTTTTGCATCATGTTGATTGTGCATTGCACCGTGATTTATTGTGGTTCCTTTGTTTGTGTTGTTGCTTTGGGTAGAGCCGAGACGAGTACGTGAACGAGGAACCTGTTGAGAACGCTTACGAGGATCAAGCTTTCGACAACTCGAGAACATTGCGCAAGATGACCATACCTCGAAATCACTTCTATCTTTGCTATGCTAGTTGCTCGCTCTTTTGCTATGCCTATGCTGCGATGCCTACCACTTGCTATATCATGCCACCCATATTGCCATGTCAGCCCCTAACCATCCTTTTCCTAGCAAACCGTTGATTGGCTATGTTACGCTTGCTCACCTCTTATAGCGCTGTAGTTGCGGTGAAGTGAAGTTTGTTCCTTGTTGAACATGGAGATGTTGTTCCTTTTTGGAACATGTTTACTTGTTGGGGATATCACAATATATATCTGCTATAATTAATGCATCTATATACTTGGTAAAGGGTGGAAGGCTCGGCCTTATGCCTGGTGTTTTGTTCCACTCTTGCCACCCTAGTTTCGCCATACCGTGTTATGTTCCTTGATTTCGCTGCTCTTACACGGTTGGGTGATTTATGGACCCCTTGACAGTTCGCTTTGAATAAGACTCGCCCAAAGAAGGCCCAACATTGGTTTTACCATTTGCCACCTAAGCCTTTTCCCCGGTTTTCTGAGCCCGAGGGTCATCTTTATTTTAACCCCCGACCAGTGCTCCTTCGAGTGCTGGCCAACTAGAGCCTGTGGCCCCTCAAGGCAACTTGAGGTCTGGTTTTAGTTGTATGGACTGCTCATCCGGATGTGCCTCGAGAACGAGATATGTGCAGCTCCTATCGGGATTTGTCGGCACAATCGGGCGGCTTTGCTGGTCTTGTTTTATTCTGTCGAAATGTCTTGTAGTCCGGGATTCAGATTGATCGGTCTTCCCGAGAAGGAATATCCTTCGTGACCGTGAGAGCTTATAATGGGCTTGTTGGGACACCCCGCAGGTAATATCTTTCAAAGCCGTGCCCAGTTATGAGGCGATGGGAATTTGTTAATGTCCGGTAGAAAACCCAAGTTGACCTCAATTAAAATACACATCAATCAAGGTGTAACGTGATGGTCTCTTCTGCTGGAGTCCGGAAGTGAACACGTGTTGGAGTTATGTCCGACGAAGTAGTTCAGATCACTTCTTGATCGCTACTAGTTTCACGACGTGCTTTGCTCCTCTTCTCGCCTCTTTTGCAATAGCCACCATATATGCTAGTCGCTGTGCAGCTCCACTTTACTACTCTATCCTTCCTATAAGCTTAAATAGTCTTGATCTCGGTGTGAGATTGTCTGAGTCCCCGTGACTCATGATACTTCCAAAACAGTTGGCCGACGATGCCAAGCAGTGACTCAACCGAACTCAAGTGGAGTTCGACGAGGAACGTGGTCGTTATTATGTGTCTTTTCCTGATGATCAGTAGTGGTGCTCAGCTTGGGACGATCGGGATCCGTGTAGCATTTGGGGTATCTTCTTTATTTTGGTTTCGTAGTCGGACCTTGAGTGTACTCAATGATGGATGTTTATTTATGTATTGTGTGAAGTGGCATCGTAAGCCAACTATGTATCTCTTTCCTTATTTATTACATGGGTTGTGTGAAGATTACCTCACTTGACATTGCTTTCAATGCGGTTATGCTCTAAGTCGCTGCCTCGACACGGGAGATATAGCCGATCGGGCGCTATAGTTGATTACTATATGGTTTATTTGGTGGAAGATTATATGTTCAGATCCAATATGCTATTTAGCACTCCTCCGATCATGAGCATGTTTATCATTTGTGAGTAGTTACTTTTGTTCTTGAGGTCACGGAGAAATCATGTTGCAAGTAATCATGTGAACTTGATATGTGTTCGATATTTTGATAGTATGTATGTTAGATTCTTGGTGGTGTCATGTGAACATCGACTACATGACACTTCACCATATTTGGGCCTAAGGGAATGCATTGTGGAGTAGCAATTAGAAGATGGGTTATGGAGTGACATGCTTAAACCCTGCTTTATGCGCTATTCGTAAGGGACCGATTGATCCGAAAGTTTAATTCTATGGTTAGAATTTATTCTTAATACTTTTCTCGTAGTTGGCGATGCTTATGGGAGGGTTAATCATAAGTAGGACATTTGTTCAAGTAAGAACAACACCTAAGCACCGGTCCACCCACATATCAAATTATCAAAGTACCGAACACCTAATTAAACAAACATGATGAGAGTGACTAGATGAAATTCCTGTACCCTCAAGAACGCTTGCTTATCATAAGAAACTGTTTTGGCCTGTCCTTTGCCTCAAAACGATTGGGCTACATTGCTGCACTTTTGTTACTACTATCATTACTTGCTCGTAACAAATTATCTTGATATCAAACTACTCGCTACTTACAATTTCAGCACTTGCGACATTTCCTTGCTGAAACCACTTGTCATTTCCTTCTACTCCTCGTTGGGTTCGAGACCCTTACTTATCGAAAAGAGCTAAAATTGATCCCCTATACTTGTGGGTCATCAAGGCCATTTTCCGCCTGTCGGGAGTAAAGCGCCTTTGGTAAGGAAACATTTATATAGTGCTGAAATTTGTTGTCACTTGTTACTATTGAAAACAATCTTTGAGGGGTTTGTTCAGGTATCTTCACCGTCTGACCCACAATTAGTTACCCTCAACCATCGCACTCCATGAGAATATTGAATATGAAATTCCTTCGTGATGATAGAACAAGTACAAGCTAACTTATGCATGAGACGGAAGCATAAATTGTGTGGATCTACTTGATTTTTTGTCTTGATTTGAATTACATAATGGGGTCACAAGTGCCATGGATCTGTGTTTGAATTGCAAGACCTTTATCTACAGCTATAATAAAAGAATAGGAATTATTCGTGGTCTGCTTGGACATTTTTATGCATTAAGTGAGTTTTCAATGCATTTATGTGCATAATTCAAATTTGAACTACATGCTCATGCTCCAAAGGCATATAAATTTGTTGAAAATCAAATATGTGTCCTTGGGTGCATGCTTAGGTCCCATGCAAGAAATGGGAATGAATTTCAAACACTGTATGCTGTTGATTGCCGGAAAACATTGAGATGCCTGGTTTTTAAATTCTAGTAAATCCAAAACTTGTCTAAAACTCATGAAACTTGGCATGCTATCATGGAGCGGCATCAACATGTCATGGTAAATATTTTCCCATTTGGGGCAGGTTTGGGTATATGCTTCTCAAAAACCGGAGCTTCTCACAACAAGCATGATGGTTTTCGGTAGGCAACGTCCCACCTTTGGGGACGAAACGATATCCATTGCCTCTTATTGCTTTCAATTTTTTTTCTCGTGTCAACATAGAACAACAGGAGTGTTGTGTGAATTTTGTGATTTTTCGTGGTTCGCTTGGACATTTTATGCATTAACTGAGTTTTCAATGCATTTATGTGCATAATTAAAATTTGAACTACATGCACATGCTCCAGGCATATAAATTGGTTGAAAAATCAAATATGTGTTCTTGGGTGCATGCTTAGGTCCCATGCAAGAATGGGAATGAATTTCAAACACCGTGGCACCGTTGATTGTCGGCAAAACATTGAGATGCCTGGTTTAAAATTCTAGTAACTGTTGGGAAACGACACCTATGGGATCACAAGAATCCCTACTACGTTGCCGGGCGCAGGGTTGCAAGAAGAGCAGGATCGAGCAAGACAAGGAGCATCTGTGTTCGGGCCAGAGGATGCGAAACCCTAGTCCTGCTTTGGTGGGTGTATTTCAGAGTTCTTGAGCCCTCAACTAGCTGTGGTGAGTGTCTGGTTCCAAAGAGCCGAATCCTTCTCCAGTATGCCATGGGTCTCCTTTTATAGTTGAAAGGGGCTGCCACGGTGGCACACAAGAGGTGGCAAGCATCCCCGATCTTATCGCCGACAGGACAAGACGATTTAATGCATAGCTTAGGTGTCCTCGCTTATCGGGGATGGGGCGAGGCCGCCCTGGCCGCCTCCTCCTGCTTCGACACGCCTTGGCCAGCGATGCGTGAGACGCCATGTAGGCTGTAGGCAGCGAGGTGGCGCTGGTGGAGCCTTCACAAAGATCTGCATGCCCCACGCAGCGCCATGAGTTGGCCGGTCGATGTTGCCACGCAGTGCCCGCCACCTGGGTTGGGCTGCATGATGTGAACGGTGGGAAGCTTTTGGTGGGCCTGGCAGGGTCCCGCTGGCGCTCTTTGGTGAGGGCCTTGCCGGTGGCCCGCAAGGGTCTCTGCTCAGTGGCCCCACAAGGGTCTTGCTGCGGTTTGTCAGTCCGCAAGGGCCTTGTCGGGTCTGTGGCCTTCTGCAAGGATCTTGCCGAGGATCGTTGTCTTCAATCCTCATCTCGATCTTGAATATGTCTTCACAAAGATCTGCATGCCACCATAGAGGTGCCTTCCGAGCCCCGCCCCACGTGGATGATGGCGCTGGGGACCGTGGGCTCAAGGGTGGCTCGCTCTATTGGTGGGCAGCTGCCCCGCAAGGGTCTTGCCGGGAGCCTGCTGTCCCTCTCGCCTTGTGGTCTCGGCCTTGGCGCTGCTCGATTATCTTGGGCTTGGTCTTACCTGGCTCACCTCCCTGCTCGCTTGGTGACTGATGCGCTCCATGCCTGGGCAAGACAAGGTACAAAAGCGCTCTCTTTTGTACACCGACAGAGCCCCGAGCCGGGCTACATAACGCGACACGTTATTGGGCGGCCCAAATGGTGCGCTGCAGGGGCGGTTTTATCATGGTAAAACTCTTCAGACGCTTCGATTCCCACGAGCCAAGGAAGGCGAAGCGTGGAGGGGGTGCAGTGACGGGCGGCATGCGGGGCGGTTTCACATGCGCTCGCGTAAAAGAGGGAGGCGGAGGCGGCTCATTTATCGAACGGGCCGGTCGCGGGTTCAAGCGCCCACTCCCTATGATCACGGGGGGGAGAGGTCGCTCACCCGCCCCTCGCTTTGACGTCCGCCACGCTGGCCCTTCCCCGCCTGGGTGGCAAGCGGTGGTGGCGGGAAACCGGTCGCTCTGTTGGGGCAGCGGTCGGTCTCGATTCCCAGACCTTCGGTGGCTGGATTGGCCGAGCTGGCGGTCGAGCCCGACCCCGCCACTTTATAAAGAGGGGAACGGGATGGCGCCCGCATTCTTCTGCATCTATCTCTCTGGTCTCGCTTTCCTTTCACTCGCCATGGAGAAAGGGAAACCGGGTGCCTCGACGGTGGCGGGCGAGGGTCGCCGCCTGACAACGCTGCCTCCTCCTCCGGCCCGGTGGTGGAACCGCCGAGGGAAGGGGAGGACGAGGTCGTGGCGAGGCCGGGCAGAGGTCGAGTGCTCTGGGAAGAGGAGGATGGGCAGCGCCGGCTTTGCCCCCGCCAATGGTGCCTTTCTTGATGGAAGGCCATGTTGAGACCAGCCTCATGAAGTTCTTCATTAGGCTGCGCTGCTCAGCGCCTGCCTCCGCTCTTCCCGCCTGCTTGCTCGGGAGATGAGCGTGATCGGCCCCAATCCCTCAGCTTGCACATGAGGGTTGTGGGAATGGGGCACGCGGGTCGACGCCGACTTCTGGCCTCGGTCATGTACATTCATGGGTGGAAGACGTCCAGATCCATAGCCTCGACGAGCAGTCTCGTTTCTACTTCAAATTAATGGAGGACGGCTCTGCCTCCGCAAGGTGTTCAGAGACTTGGACTCTCAAGTGCTAGGTGGAGAGCTCCTTCGATGGAGATTCCGACGATGAAGCTCTTCCTCGAGCAAAAGTGATGAGAGGACATCGGGCAGATGACGGGATGAGTCCGACTAGGCGCCGGACGCCCCACGCCTAGGCGGTGCGGCAAAGATCTTCACTGGCCGCCCTCCCAGGATTTTGCCGGGTGGGACCAGCCTGAACTTCTGGCCGCTCCTGGGCGGCAAGGCCGGGAGGCTGCGAAGAGGAAGAGGGGCGGAAGGCATCAACTCGAGTACGCGGGCACCGATGCCTTCGCTCGATCGCCGGTCCCACTGCCTTCCGCCTTCTTTCCCAGACGCATCACCGTCCCACCTGCATGGCCACCGAGGTGTTCTCTTGGTGCTTTCCGCTGCTCAGGCTGCCTAGGCGCCTTTGCCCTCGCCTCCTTGACTCGCCTCCCGAGGAGAGGGAAAAGAAAGGATCACGGCACCTTATCTATTTTTAACTGTAAGCCTTCGCCTTGTTAAATTTAAAGCTTGTAATCCCTTTGTTCATGTTTTTCATTCCGCACGGACTGCACCTGTGTGGGATGCTTTTAATGAAAAGGGATGTTTGCCGGTTTTTCGCTCGTAGCACCTGCGACAAGGAACGAATCCTTCTTATAATTTAAGATAAACGCTTACCCGCAAACAGCCTTGTTGTCCCCCTACTTGCTCGACCATTCTCGCGCTTCTGGCGGAGGCAGGATGAAGTGGGCTTAGGCCTTGTTCTACTTCCTTGCCATCGGGCTACAACCAAATCCGGCCCGGAGATAATCCTTGGGTATAGAAAAGGGGAGCACCGTGGCCTAGAAATAAACGAGGTTTCACATATCCGCCCCGTTCAAATGCATGATAGAGGATGAAAGACTTATCTGATCAGAGTCTCGAACCTTGTCTTGCCGTGTTGATCCTTGTGCTTGCACCGAAACTTTGGTTTGCCGGGTCGGGATGTGGTCTGCTTCCTTCTTCCAAGTAGCTCCGAAGTGCTCATGTGCCCCGCGAACCAAAGGAGGACGAAAAGAAATAGATAGACACGACTCACTTCTAGGCTAGGGGTTAGTCGCGCTAAGCACTATCAACCCTAACCAAGGAAGAGACTCAACCTAGCATGCATGTTATAACTTAGGGCGCCAGTGCTTCATTTATTTATGCTCGTAGCGCCTAGCTTTGTACTAAAGGGTTACATGCCTTGTCGGCAAGCTTTGTAAAAGGTGGCTTGCCGAGGCTCGACAAGCCGCGCTTTACGGTAAACTTGCTGAAGATGCTCGATGTTGTAGGAGTTGCTCACGAACAACATCTTCGGTCTCCAAAGTGACATCGCGGCTCGGTGACTCAGATACCCGATAAGGGCCTTCCACTTGGCGCAACTTGTCTGGAATTCTTGGCCGATCGAACGCTACCAAGAACAAGGTCGCCTCAAAGCTTCGCATGAACCTTGCGGCTATGGTAGCAGCGAAGGCTTGCCGTAGCACGCCTGCTCTCACAACCGCCTAACACGATCTTCTCAAGGAGCGCTATGCCATCTTGGCGCAACTACTCTTGCTCAAGCACATCATAAGTAAGTACTGAGGTGACCCATATATGAGTTTCATGGGAGAACTTCTTCTGCCCGTATACCAGGCAAAGGTGTCTGTCGGTGGCTCGATTTGGCCGTCCTGTCGACCAAAGAACCGCCGCAATTCATCAATCCAGCGCCTTCCGCTTCTTGCGCAGCTTGTCAAAAGTCTTTGTCCTTAGGCCTCGCAACACTTCAAAGATTTGCCCTCCGCTGTTCGCGCGGTGTGCTACGGAAGGAAACAGCACCTTGATGACGAGGTCTTGAATGTATTGCATGAAGTTGTGGCTCGGGAACGTGTGCCGTGTTGGTGATGACTCTGTTGGCACACCAAAACAGGCACAGCCCCTTGAAAACTTGACAATCGATTGAGGCCACCCTTCTCACCGCTCCACCTCTCGCCACTTTATGAACTTGTCAATCTCAACGCATAAGTACTCAAAGCCCCGACAACGCAGGGAAAGGTCCCAAGATATCGAGCCTCCGCATCGAGAATGGCTGTGAGAGAGGGATTGTTTGAAGGGCTTGAGCTGGTTGATGAAGCTTCTTTGAATGGAACTGACACGCTTCACACTTGGTTACTAGTGTTGTCGCATCCTGAGGGCGGTGGGCGTAAGAAACCTTGCGGAACGCCTTCCGGAAGGGCCTCGACCCTATGGGAGCCACATATGCCTCCATGTATCTCCGCCAACAGCCCATTCTTCCTCCCGGGATGCACTTCAATTTCACACTGTTGCCTTCTCCTCAGACAGACGCCATCGACGAACGGCAGGCGGACCGACGAGCTACTTTTTTCCGCTTCTTCCCGCCTCCTCGCTTAGCTCCCCTGCTTGGAGGAATTGACGTATTTCCCGTCGGAGCTCGACTACCAGTTCCAAAGGCATTTCTTCCGCCA
>JAHIAM010018139.1:0-13048 GCA_021605205.1 Aegilops longissima | reverse complement strand
ACAAGGAGTTGTTATTTGATTAACAAGGTCACATCATTAGTTGAATGATCTGATTGACATGACCCATTCCGTTAGCTTAACACTTGATCGCTTAGTATGTTAATGCTTTCTTCATGACCCATACATGTTCCTATAACTATGAGATTATGCAACTCCGCTTACGGAGGAACACTTTGGTGCTACCAAACGCACAACGTAATCGGGTGATTATAAAGGAGTACTACAAGTGTCTCCAAAGGTACTTGTTGGGTTGGCATATTTTGAGATTAGGTTTTGTCATCCGATTGTCGGAGAGGTATCTCCAGGCCTTCTCGGTAATACACATCACTTAAGCCTTGCAAGCATTACAACTAATAAGTTAGTTGTGAGATGATGTATTACGGAACGAGTAAAGAGATTACCGTAACGAGATTGAACTAGGTATTGATACCACGATCGAATCTCGGTAAGTAACATACCGATGACAAAGGAACAACGATGTCGTTATGCGGTTTGACCGATAAAGATCTTCAGAGAATATGTAGGAACCAATATGGGCATCCAGGTTCCGCTATTGGTTATTGACCGAGAATAGTTCTAGGTCATGTCTACATAGTTCTCGAACCCGTAGGGTCCGCACGCTTAACGCTTCGATGACAGCTTCATTATGAGTTTATAAGTATTGATGCAAGTTTGTTCGAGTCCCGATGATCACGACATGACGAGGAGTCTCAAATGGTCGAGACATAAAGATTGATATATTGGAAGCCTAAGTTTGACTTGAATGGTTCCAGTGAAAACAGGATGTTGCGAACACCGGGGTTACCGAACCCCGGGGTATATGGGCCTTCATGGGCCTCAAGGGAGAAGGAGAAGGCCGGCAGGTGGGCTGCGCGCCTCCCCTCTCGGTCCGAATAGGACAAGGAGAGGGGGCGGCGCCTTCCCTCTTCCCCTCCTCCAATCCTAATCCAACTAGGAGGGGGGAGTCCTACTCCGTGGGAGTAGGACTCTCCTGTGCGCCCCCTTGGGCCGCCACCTTCCCTTGCCTCCTTTATATATGGGGCGGGGCACCCATGACACACAAGTTGATCTACGGATCTTCCTTAGCCGTGTGCGCCCTTCCACTATATTCCACTGGTCATATCGTCATGAGCTTAGGAGAAGCCCGCGCCGGAGAAGTCATATCGTCATGAGCTTAGCGAAGCCTCGCCGGTGGAGAATCAACATCGCTACCACGCGCCGCAGTTGACGGAACTCATCCCGACACTTTGCTGGATCGGAGTCCGGGATCGCCATCGAGCTGAACGGTGCAGAACTCGGAGGTGCCGACGCTCGGTGCTTGGATCGGTCGGATCGTGAAGACGCACGACTACATCAACCGCGTGTTATAACGCTCGCTTTCGGTCTACGAGGGTACGTGACGACATTTCTCCCTCTCGCTGCTATGCCATCAACATGGTCTTGGCGTGATCGTAGGAAAATTTTTGAAATTACTACGTCCCCAACAGGGCATCCGAGCCTGGTTTATGCGTTGATGTCATGTGCACGAGTAGAACACAAGTGAGTTGTGGATTAAATAAGTCATACTGCTTACCAGCATGTCATACTTTGGTTCAGCGGTATTGTGAGATGAAGCGCCCGACCGACATTACGCAGACGCTTACGCGAGACTGGTTTCACCGCCCGAGCACTCGCTGCTTAAAGGTGACCGGCGGGTGTCTGCTCTCTCACTTTAGTTGAATCGAGTGCTACGCCCGTCCTTGAGAAGGTTAAAACGAGTCTATTTGACGAAGTATCGCTGTGGTTTTGATGCGAGGTAAGAACGGTTCTGCTCAGCCCGTAGCAGCCACGTAAAACTTGCAACAACAAAGTAGAGGACGCCTAACTTGTTTTTGCAGGGCATGTTGTGATGTGATATGGTCAAGACGTGATGCTATATTTTATTGTATGAGATGATCATGTTTTGTAACCGAGTTATCGGAATCGGCAGGAGCCATATGGTTGTCGCTTATTGTATGAAATGCAACGCATGTAATTGCTTTACTTTATCACTAAGGAGTAGCGATAGTCGAGAAGCAATAGTTGGCAGACGACAACGATGCTACGATGGAGATCAAGGTGTCGCTCCGGTGACGATGGTGATCATGACGTTGCTCGCGATGGAGATCACAAGCACAAGATGATGATGACCATATCATATCACTTATATTGATTGCATGTGATGTTTATCCTTTATGCATCTTATCTTGCTTTGATTGACGGTAGCATTATAAGATGATCTCTCACCAAAATTATCAAGAAGTGTTCTCCCGAGTATGCACCGCTGAAAGTTCTTCGTGCGAGACACCACGTGATGATCGGGTGTGATAGGCTCTACGCTCAAATACAACGGGTGCAAAACAGTTGCACGCCGAATACTCAGGTTAAACTTGACGAGCCTAGCATATAACAGATATGGCCTCGAACACGGAGACCGAAAGGTCGAGCGTGAATCATATAGTAGATATGATCAACATAGTGATGTTCACCATTGAAACTACTCCATCTCACGTGATGATCGGACATGGTTTAGTTGATTTGATCACGAATCACTTAGATGACTAGAGAGATGTCTATCTAAGTGGGAGTTCTTAAGCAATATGATTAATTGAACTTTAATTTATCATGAACTTAGTCCTGGTAGTATTTTGCAAATTATGTTGTAGATCAATAGCTCGCGTTGTTGCTTCCTATGCTTTTATATGTTTGTTTTGATATGTTCCTAGAGAAAATTGTGTTGAAAGATGTTAGTAGCAATGATGCGATTTGATCCGCGATCTGAGGTTTATCCTCATTGCTGCACTAAGAATTATGTCCTTAATGCACCGCTAGGTGACAGACCTATTGCAGGAGCAGATGCGACGTTATGAACGCTATTAGCTCAATATGATGACTACTTGATAGTTTAGTGCACCATGCTTAACGGCTTAGAATCGGACTTCAAAGACGTTTTGAACGTCATGGACCATATGAGATGTTCCAAGAGTTGAAGTTAATATTTCAAGCAAATACCGAGTTAGAGATATGAAGTTTCCAACAAGTTCTATAGCTAAAAGATGGAGGAGAATCGCCAACTAGTGAGCATGTGCTCAGATTGTCCGGTACTTCAATCGCTTGAATCAAGTGGGAGTTAATCTCCGATAAGATAGTGATTGACAGAATTTCTAGTCACCATCACTAAGTTACTAGAACTGTGATGAACTATAGTATGCAAGGATGACGAAACGATTCTGAGCTCTTCGTGATATTGAAATCGACGAAGGTAGAAATCGAGAAAGAGCATCAAGTGTTGATTGACAAGACCACTAGTTTCAAGAAAAGGGCAAAGGAAAGAAAGGGAATTTCAAGTAGAATGACAAGCAAGTTGTCACCCCATGAAAAACCCAAAGCTGAACCAAAGCCTGAAACTGAGTGCTTACTCGCATAGAAATGGTCACGAAACGGAAATACCCCAAATATTTGGTGGATAAGAAGGATGGCAAAGTGAACAAGAGTATATTTGATATACAGGTTATTGATGTGCATTACTAGTGTTTATAGTATCCCCTGAGTATTTGATACTTGTTCGGTTACTAAGATTAGTAACTCAAACAGGAGTTACGAATAAACAGAGACTAATTGAAGGGAAGTGACGATGAGTGTTGGAAGTAGTTCCAAGATTGATATGATCATCATCGCACACCCCTATACTTTCGGGATTAGTGTTAAACCTAAATAAATGTTATTTGGCGCTTATGCTGAGCATGAATATGATTTGATCATGTTTATTGCAATACGGTTATTCATTTAAGTAAGAGAATAAATTGTTGTTCGTTTACATGAATAAAACCTATATGGTTACACACCCAATGAAAATGGTTCGTTGGATCTCGATCTAGTGATACACATATTCATAATATTGATGCCAAAAGATGCAAAGTTAATAATGATAGTGCAACTTATTTGTGGCACTGCCGCTTAGGTCATATTTGTAAAGCGCATGAAGAAACTCCATGCTAATGGGATTTTGGAATCACTTGATTATGAATCACTTGATTCTTGTAACCATGCCTTATGGGCAAGATGCCTAAAGACTCGTTCTCCGAACAATGGAGCGAGCAAATGACTTATTGGAAATAATACATACCGATGTATGCGGTCCGATGAGTGTTAAAGCTCACGCAAGTATCGTTATTTTCTGACCTTCAAGATGATTTGAGTAGATATGAGTATATCTACTTAATGAAGCACAAGTCTGAAACATTTGAAAAGTTCAAATAATTTCAGAGTGAAGTGGAGAATCATCGTAATAAGAAAATAAAGTTTCTACGATCTGATCGTGGAGGAGAATATTTGAGTTACGAGTTTGGCCTTCATATAAAACAATGTGGAATAGTTTCACAGCTCACGCCACATGGAACACCATAACGTAATGGTGTGTCCGAACGCATAACGCATTTTATTTTGGTGCGATCAATGATGTCTCTTACCGATTTACCAATATCGCTTTTGGGGTTATGCATTAGAGACAGCTGCATTCACGCTTAATAGGGCACCATCTAAACCTGAGATGACACCGATGAACTATGGTTTAGCAAGAAACCTAAGTGTCGTTCTTAAAGTTTGAGTTGTGATGCTTATGTGAAAAAGTTTTCACCGATAAGCTCGAACCCAAATCGAGAAGTGCCTTCATAGAATACCCAAAGGTAACTATTGGGTACACCTTCTATCACAGATCCAAGGCAAGTTTTTCGTTGTTAAGATGGATCCTTTCTAGAGAAGAAGTTTCTCTCGAAAGAAGTGAGTGGGAGGAAAGTAGAAACTTGATGAGGTAATTGTACCTTCCCTTATTGGAAAGTAGTTCATCACAGAAATCAGTTCCAACGATTCCTACACCAATTAGTGAGAAAGTTAATGATGATGATCATGAAACTTCGATCAAGTTGCTACCAAACCTCGAGGTCTTCCAGAGTAAAATCCGCACTCAGAGTGGTACGGTAATCATGTTCGGAAGTCATGTTACTAGACCATGATGAACCTACGGACTATGAGGAAGCGATGATGAGCCCAGATTCGCAAATGGCTTGAGGCCATGAAATCTGAGATATGATCCATGTATGAGAACAAAGTATGGACTTTGATTGACTTGCTCGATGATCAGCAAGCCATGTTAAATAAATGGATCTTCAAGAGGAAGATGACTGATAGTAGTGTTACTATCTCAAAGCTCGACTTGTCGCAGAAAGGTTTTCGACAAGTTCAAGGTGTTGACTACAATGAGATTTACTCAACGTAGCGATGCTTATGTCTGTCCGAATCATGTTAGCAATCGCCACATTTTATGAAATCTGGCAAATGGATGTCAAAACTACATTCTTTAATGGATTTATTAAAGAAGAGTTGTATATGATGCAACCGAAGGTTTTGTCAATCCTAAAGGAGCTAACAAAATGCAAGCTCCAAGATCCATCTATGGACGTGCAAGCATCTCGAGTTAGAATAAACGCTTGATAGTGTGATCAAAGATATAGTTTTATACAGACTTGTGTGAAGCCTCGTATTTACAAGAAAGTGAGTGGAGCACTACAAGATTCTGATAAGTATATGTGAATGACATATTGTTGATCGGAAATAATGTAAAATTATTCTCAAAGCATAAAGGAGTGTTTGAAAAGAGTTTTTCAAAGAAAGACCTCGGTGAAGCTGCTTACTATATTGAGCATCAAGATCTATAGAGATAGATCAAGACGCTTGATAAGTTTTTCAATGAATACATACCTTGACAAGATTTTGAAGTAGTTCAAAATGGACAGTCAAAGAAAGAGTTCTTGCCTGTGTTACAAGGTGTGAAATTGAGTAAGACTCAAATCCCACCACGCAGAAAATAGAAAAGAGAATGAAAGTCATTCCCTATGCCTCAGTCATAGGTTCTATGAAGTATGCCATGCTATGTACCGACTCTATTGTATACCTTGCTCGAATTTGGCAAGGAGTACAATAGTGATCTAGAGTAGATCATCGACATTGGTCAAGAACATCCTTAGTGAGGACTAAGGAAATATTTCTATTATGGAGGTGATAAAGAGCCCGTCGTAAAGAGTTACATCGATGCAAGCTTTTACACGATCCGATGACTCTAAGTCTCAATCTGGATACATATTGAAAGTGGGAGCAATTAGCTAGAGTAGCTCCTGCGAGCATTGTAGACATAGAATATTTGAAAATACATACGGCTCAATGTGATGACTGCTGACTAAAGCTTCTCTCAGAGCAAAACATGATCATACCTTAGTACTTTTGGGTGTTAATCACATAGCGATGTGAACTAGATTATTGACTTAGTAAACCTTTGGGTGTTGGTCACATGACGATGTGAACTATGGGTGTTAATCACATACGATGTGAATATTAGTGTTGAATCACATGATGATGTGAACTAGATTATTGACTTAGTGCAAGTGGGAGACTGAAGGAAATATGCCCTAGAGGCAATGATAAAGTATTATTTATTTCCTTATTTCATGATAAATGTTTATTATTCATGCTAGAATTGTATTAATCGAACATAATACATGTGTGAATACATAGACAAACATAGTGTCACTAGTATGCCTCTATTTGACTAGCTTGTTAATCAAAGATGGTTATGTTTCCTAACCATGAACAAGGAGTTGTTATTTGATTAACAAGGTCACATCATTAGTTGAATGATCTGATTGACATGACCCATTCCGTTAGCTTAACACTTGATCGCTTAGTATGTTAATGCTTTCTTCATGTGAACTGCCTCGCGGTATATCTCCCACGTGTCGAAGCACGACTTAGAGGCATAACCGCATTGAAAGCAATATCGCAAGTGAGGTAATCTTCACACAACCCATGTAATACATAAGGGAAAAAGATACATAGTTGGCTTACAACGCCACTTCACACAATACAAGAGTAAAACATACATCATACAGTACAATCAAGGTCCGACTACGGAACCAAAATAAAAGAAGACTACCCCAAATGCTACACAGATCCTCGATCGTCCCAACTGGCTCCACTACTGATCACTGAAACGAAACAACACAATGCACAAAGTCTTCATCGAGCTCCTCCTTGAGCTCGGTGCATCACCTGACGGTTTCATCGGCACCGCAAACTGGTTTGAAGTATCTGGAGTCAGGGACTCAGCAATCTCACACCCGAGATCAAGACTATTTAAGCTTAAAGGTAGGACAGGGTAGTGAGGTGGAGCTGCAGAAGCGACTAGCATATATGGTGGCTAACAATCGCAAAAGAGAGCGAGAAGAGAAAGCAAACGGTCGAACAACTATGATCAAGAAGTGATCCTGAAAACTACTTACGCAAACATAACTCCAACACGTGTTCACTTCCGGACTCCGCCGAAGAGACCATCACGGTTACACACGCGTTGGTGTATTTTAATTAAGATCAACTTCGGTTTTCTACAACCGGACATTAACAAATTCCCATCTGCCACATAACTGCGGCACGGCTGAAAGATCAAAACCCTGCAGGGTGTCCCAACTTAGCCCATGATAAGCTCGCGATCAACGGGATATTCTTCTCCGGAAGACCCGATCAGTCTCGAATCCGCTACAAGACATTCCACAGCAATAAAACAAGACCAAGAAGCGCCGATGCCGACAAATCCCGATAGGAGTCGCACATATCTCGTCTCGTGGCAACATCGGATGAGACTAGCTACGAGTAAACCAACCCTCGAGTTGCCTCAAGGTGGCCTCAGGTAGCTCGTTCGACCAACACTGGGAGCACGCCCGGGGCTAAATAAAGATGACCCTCGGCCCGTAAACCCAAGGGAAAAAGGCATAGGTGAGGCAAATGGTAAAACCAATGTTGGGCCTTGCTGAAAAGTCTTATTCAAAGCGAACTGTCAAGGGGGTCCCATAAATCACCCGACCGTAGGGACGCAAAATCCGGGAACATAATACCGATATGACGGAAACTAGGGCGGCAAGAGTGGAACAAAACACAGTGCATAAGGCCGAGCCTTCCACCCTTTACCAATATATAGATGCATTAATAAATAAGATATATTGTGATATCCCAACAGTAAACATGTTCCAACAAGGAACAACATCTCCATGTTCCAACAAGGAACAAACTTCATCTTCACCTGCAACTAACAACGCTATAAGAGGGGCTGAGCAAAGCGGTAACATAGCCAAACAACGGTTTGCTAGGAAAGGATGGTTAGAGGTTTGACATGGCAATATGGGAGGCATGATATAGCAAGTGGTAGGCATCGTAGCATAGGCATAGCAAAAGAGCGAGCATCTAGCAAGCAAAGATAGAAGTGATTTCGAGGGTATGGTCATCTTGCCTGAAATCCCGCAAGGAAGAAGAACGAATCCATGAAGAAGACAAACGGACGAAGTCGAATCGAATCCTCACAACTCCGAACGAAACCGGCTAACGAGAGAAGCAAACCGAAAGAAGCAAACAACATAGTAAACAACCATCACATGAACATGGCATGATGCACAAACAAGTATGATGCATGTCCGTTTGAATAACATGGCATGGCAATATGCACAAACAATCCTACAATTAGTGGAGCTCAATATGCAACGGTTGCATATTGACAAACACCACAACAATTATTTAGTTCTCTCCCGATTAGGTACTCAACAATATTAAATGTTGTTAAACATGGCAAGAGGTGAAGCATAATGAAACTACCTATCTAGGCAAGTTTAAATGAGGCCGAAACAACAACAACAATTCCGAAAATCCCCATATGCAAATTATGGATTAGGTACTGTTCTGCCCTAAACACAATTTTAAGTTGTTAAACATGCAAAGTAATGCTACCATGTTAAACTAGGCATTTTCTACCCCATTTACATATATAATTATTTAAATCCGAGATACGGTTATTTAGTTATGAAATAAATCATTTTAGCATGGCATTTAAGCAAATTAATGCAAACAACAATATTAAACATTTTAATGTTGTTATCATGATGCGGATGACATGTGCAAGTTTATGCAATTTATGAAAATGTTGACAAGAGCATTATGAGCATTGTGTCACCGTAGGAAGAAAGGTGCCACGGCAACGAATCCGAAAATGGTGCCACGGCAACATATCGGTTCCGACAGCTCGATCGAGATATCGTGCAAAGGAAAGCGTGACGGAAGCGAGTCATGCAAGATGGTGGGTGTTCCGGTTACCGGGTTCCCACGGAACGATGGCATGGCAACGAGGAGGAACAAGCGAGGACAATGACACGGTGCAAACATATCGCATCTCATACATGCAAGGCATCTCATCGCGGTCGTCCTCGGGTTATACCTTCGGAACGCTCAAACGGGACGGTTCGCGTGTCGAGGGAAGTAGATGGAAGTAGACGCTTCTCGATGATCGCCGAGGAAGTAGTCGACACGCGTAGGGGAAGTCGTTGTTCACGCACGGCGGTAGTGGTACATCTCGCCATCGGAAGTAATTGTTCGTCCCGTGGATGTTCGGGTCCACGGGTCTTCGAGGGTCGACGTAGTGGTACACGCTCGTAGATGTTCGGGTCGACGGTAGAGGAACTCGCGACGGTAGAGGTACACGCTCGAGCGGAACTTGGCGATTCAGGCTCGTAGGGGTACTTGTCGCATCCACGGTAGACGAACTTGACGATCCGTGTTTGGCGATCACCGTAGTCGAACATGGGTTGAAGTGGTACTGACGAATCCACAACGAATGCAATCGGCACGCCGTAGTCGGACTTGACAAAATCACACCGCTACAATCGTGGTACTTGGGGAGAACTCCGAGACGGCTTTGGCGGTCCGGTGTGATCTTACGGCCCATGTAGTCGAACTTGCCAGCCTCGACGGTCCAACACCAAACACACAAGGGCCCGGATGCCAGCAAGGAGGCGGTGGTGGTCACGGAGGTTGGGGAAGGCGGCAGAGGGCGGAGGTCGAGGGACACCGATCCATCCGAACGGGCGGATTGAGCTGGGCGGCCGGACTCGCCGGAGGGCGCTCGGCATGGCTACGGCGCCAAGGGAGGCAAGGCGTGGGGCGACGCAGGCGGCTGCAGGCCTCGGCGCAAGGGGCACCATGGAGAGAGGACCCGGCGGGCGGCGCCAGGGTGGCTTGAGCCCTGGTCCCGCTGCTGGTCTGAACGGCGAGGGAAGGAGCAGACGACGGAAGGTGCAGAGAGGAGGCGGACATGGCGAGCCCTCGGCGCCCAGGCAGGAAGCGGCACGGGAGGAAGGGCGCGGCGCCTCCGGATGGAGAGGGGGCGGAGGTGACGAGGGGATAAAGGGGCAGAGGGAGGACGAGGGGACGGAGGGGAGGTCCCGATCGGGGAGGAGAAGAGGCGGGAGGGGAGGAGAGGGGGACGGGAGGGCGGTGCCTGGGTTGAGCCCCGGCCGGGCGGCCGGGGCCGAGGGGAGGACGAGAGGAGGAGAGAGGGGCGGAATGGGCAGGTCTGGGCCAAGGCCGGGGGGCGGGACCCAAATTTGGAAAAGAAAATAGAGATGAAAAGGGGAAGGAGGAAAGAATTTGGGCGAGGGGATTTTCCCGTCCAAAAAGAAGAAAACAAAAATGGGATTTTGGGGAACTCAAAAGTAGTTAATGGCGGTTTGGGCCAAACTTGAAGAAAAAAGGGAAATTATTTTGCAAGTGTGGATCTTCCAAAAAAGGAATAAATTAAGAAAAAGGGAAAGTTAAAAGAAAGACCAGGAACCCGTTTAAAGGTCAAAAAATATAAAATTTAAAGAGTTTTTTAAAAAATGATAGAATATAATGGCAATAAAAACCAAAACTAACCGAAAAACGAAAAGAAGGAATAAGCTTCCTTGGGGAAAACTCCCCATTTGGGACCGGAGTTAGGAGGCACCGGAAAACGAAAGGAAGAAAAACAAATTTTTTAAAAGTAAAAAAGAATTGAGAGGTTGAACAAAAAAAAAAAAAACAATGAAATGAAGAAAGTTGAAAACACGAGAAAAGAGGAACAAGGATGACCGGAAAACCAAGAGGTTAAGTGTAACAAAACGAAACCACCCTGGTTAAAACAATGAGAAGAATAAGATTGATAAAATTTGGGCAGACTGGAAAAAATAAGAAGGAGAACTTGATAAGAAAAAGAGCTTGAAGAAACATCAATCGGTTGGATAATGCAAGAAAAAGAACATGACTTTACAAACAGGTGAAATTTGCCACCAACGAAACAAACGATTGGATTGATAACAACAAGGAGAAAACTTATTTCACCGAGAGGACAAATGAAGAACTTGGGTCCTTTATAAGCACCATAAATAGCAACAATCCTTAGGGAAAGCTTTAGGTGAAATATAGCCCAAGATAACTCCAATGAAGAGATTGATGGATTTAAAATACCTCATTCTTGACAACATTGAATCATGAAACATGAAGGAAATTGTCAAGAATGACATAACACCACCTCAAATGATAAGGTAGAAAATTGCACTTCAAAATGCAAGAAGAAAATCTTGAACCCTTCAAAACAAAACATGTGTTGAACACCATGCTTATTTTGAAGTATAGCTTCGGATCATAACAGAGAAATCTTGAAGAACAATTGAAGAATGAAAAGAACTGACAACCACCGAGAAACTCCATGAAGAACTCCGTGAAAAGGATGAAAAAAGAGAAGGAAAACACAAGGTGAAGCCTTGCAGGATAAGATGAAGCTTTGAAATGATATAACCGGAAAACTTTGAACTCCCGGAAAGAAAGATGAAAAATGAAATAAAGAATTTTGATGATCCAAATAAGGAATTGAATTAACTCGTGAAACAAGAATAAGTTACATTATGATCCTTCACCAATTTAAATTGATAAAGCAAGGATTTGGCATACTACTTATTCTCGAGAAAGGATTAAGATAGATATGGCGAAACTTGGGAAGGTCTTCAAAACCACCGGTAGGATTGGAAGAAGGAATGAATTGATAATAATAAAGGAAATGAAATTTGAACGAACCACCGAAGAATTAAAATGAACATAGCAAAGGCACAATTCACGGGAAGAATTGGAAAACGAATGAAGATATTTGAGGATTTAGATACAAGTGAACGAAAGATGAGACTGATTAGTGAATACTTGAATGATGCCGTAAGATTTGGAAAACAAAGTTGAACGCTTGAATGAATAATTCGAGATGATGGGCCGAGAATCAAACTGAAAAGACTCTGAAATGCTCCGGTGGGTTAAAAGAATTCTCACAACAAAATAATTATGAGAGGATGGCATCAAACTAGAACCATGAATCTTGAAGAGAAAGAAGCAAGATTTAAAGAAACCTTCTTCGGTCTTCAAAATTCGAGAATAGCGAAAACACCACCATGAATTGTTGAAGCACTCGGAAGAAAATTAGAAAGGTTGAACCAACGATGAAAATAATTTGAAAGATCTTGGAGAAAGACATTTGACGATGATAATTCATCCACATCAAACTTTGCAATGAATTTGGGAATAGCTCGAAAAATTAGAAGAGTTAGGTAAGATCCGGGAAAAGACCTGGGTTAGGCCCACTCAAAAGAACCACCGTTGAACAATTGTTTGAAATAGATATTGCACCGGTAGAATTAAATGGCTTGAATGAGATAGCATCCTCAAAAGAACTTGAGTGAATTGAGAATGGAAACTAGAATCTTCCGAGATATCTTCAACACTCCAACAATTGAATAGCGAAGTGGATGATTAAGAATCACCCATGGAAAGCATTTGAAAGATGAAAAAGAAAGAAACAAAAACTTGATTAAACCACCAGAAGAAAATTAGAATGGAAAATGATAAGGAAAGCCTTAGGTTCATGAGAAATCAGATAAAAATTAAAAAAAAAGAAAACCATAAAAAATGGATACTTGATTAAGAAATCGATCCAAAAAAAAAAAGGTGGGGGCGGAAAACAAACAACTTATGGATGAAACGAACAGTTGGAAAAACTTAGAATTGATCTTTAATTTGGAATGATCGGTTTGGGAACAGCCAAAAAAAATTAACATAAGCCATGATCAAGAAATTAGATTCCGAAATATGGAAACCTTTAAAA
>JAHIAM010018136.1:0-14692 GCA_021605205.1 Aegilops longissima | reverse complement strand
TGCCATTAACAAAGATGATACCACTTAGCAAGCAACAAGAAATAGCATGCACCCAAACGCATCAAAAAGCATATGGCAGTGATCTACTCAAGATGCTTGACAAAAGATGAACACTGAGCTACGCTAAATCACATCATAACAGGTCCAAACAAGCATGGCAAAAGTGCATAATATATCGCTTCACAGACTTAGTGAAATTATCGAACATGGCAAAATCAGCATCGTGAAGCAATGTTCAGAGCAAGAAAGCAACATGCTACAGGAACTTATAATAGCAAAGCATGGCATGGCATGAATCTACTCAAAGCATAGAACAAAAGTCCCTTACTGACCATAAGCCAAAAGGATCGTAACATATAGTAACACCCATGTCAATATGGCAAGTTTCATAATGATTCAAGAAATGGCATGGCAAAAACAGATAACAAGTATGCATGTTTAATAGCTCGATGCACTCACTACAGAGCATTTCATGATAAACTAAGCATACATACATCAAGAAGACATGGCATAGAAGACATACATGGCAAGAACAACATCATAGCATACACGGATCAACTACAACAACCTTGGCAAAATTGAATAACATGTAAACAATCTGCCAGGAAACATTTTATAGCAAAAGTAGAGCTCGATTGACTCAAGCTATGGCACTCCATAATTGCAAACAAAGGCATGGATGGATAGAGCATAACCATATGTTCAAAACATCCTTACAAGTATCTCAAAATATGCATGGATCTCTCGTAGAATCAAGTTAACATGGCATAAAAATATCAGCTAAACAGGGGCTGAAATCAGCAACATCAAGAAGCCTAGTTTGCATGCTTGTGCTAGTCACCACATAGATCACAAAAATACATGGCATACACCTCTGGAAAGATGGCATGGCATATTACAAAACACATGTAGGACTCAAGATCATAGGGTGCACACATCAATCATAGCAAAATAGCAAAAGTGCATGTTCGATAAAATCAAACTAACATCACATAGCCCTATTCTAACAGCATTTAGGGCATCAAGATGAGCTCAAATGAAAATGATGCAATGAGATGAAATGATCTACTCTTCGAGACTTAACATTTCGACATATTACACGCATAAACGGAGCTACGGGTGCAAAGTTATGGCATGACTAAAATGCAACAAATTATCACCAAAAACGAGTTAGGGGGGAAGTCAACCTTGGTTGGTGGATCTGAGATCCGATCGGGCGACGCTGCCGGGCGGCTCGGCTGCTCGCCGAGCTCGGCCGGGAGGAGAGAGGCGGGCGGCCGGGCGGCGCCCGGTCGGCGACGGCGACGGCGGGGCCGCAGAGGCGGGCGGAGGCGGCGAGGCGGGCGCGCGCGGGCGGGTGCGACGGGGGGCGCGCGGGCGGCGGCGGGTCGGCGACGGCACCGCCGGCGAGGCGGCGGAGCGGGCGACGGGCGCGGGTCGCGAGTCGGGCGTCGCCGGAGGGCTCCGACGGGCCTCTGGCTGCTGGGTCGGCGGCGATGTGCGGGACGCGGTGCCCACGTGGCAGCCCCGGTTCGCCGCGCGGCGGCGACGCGTCCGGGCGCGGAGGGGATTTGCGCTAGGTTTCGGGGAATTGATCCGGATTTGAGAGGAGATGCTATTTATAGGTAGAAGGAGCTAGAAGCTCCAAATGGAGTGCGGTTACCACACGATCGTGATCCGAACGACGGAGAGCATGGAAGTGACTTAGATGGGTTATTGGATTATTTTGAAGGTGTTGGGCTGCAACTTAAAAGAGGCCTTTGCGAGAGTGCGGTTAACTGCTGAGTACCAAACGAGCTCCAAATGACCCGAATCTTGACAGGTGGTCTACCGTGGTATACCAAGGCCACTTGACAAACCTCGTCCATTCCGAGAAAGTTTAGTACCGCCACGGAAAAACGTAAAAGGGGACGCCGGGGACATAGGAGTGCCGGATTGCAAAACGGACAACGGAAAAATGCTCGAATCATGAGACTAACACGATGCAAATGAGATGCACATGATGACATGATATAAAATGCATGACATGGACAAAATGCAAAACGAAAGACAAAACCCAACCACGGAGGGAATATCATATCACAATGCCGAAAATGGCAAGAGTTGAGTTACAAATATGGAAAGTTACATCCGGGTGTTACAACACTCCACCACTACAAGAGGATCTCGCCCCAGATCTAGGACTGAAAGAACTCCGGATATTCGAACGGAGGTGATCCTCGCGCCCCGTGTGGCTTCTCGGTCGGAATGGTGTGACCACTTCACTTTCAGGAATTTGATTGACTTGTTGCAGTCTTGCACTCGGTTTCTTCAAGAATAGCAACGGGTGCTCATGATAAGAGAGATCTTCTTGGAGGTCAATTTCTTCAGTTGATAGTGCGTCAGAGTCTTGAAGCACTTGCTGTGACACGTGAAACACATCGTGCACATTTGTGAAGTTGGACGGAAGCTCGTTGATAGGCGAGATCGCCTTTTGCCAATGATCTTGAAAGGACCCACGATCTAGGGGCAAGCTTCCTTTGATACCGGGTACGAGTGCCTTTCATTGAGAGACGGAGGTAGACATGGTCTCCGATTTCAAAAGCCACATCACGGTGCTTGTCATCATAATAGTTTTCCGCGCGATTATGCGGCTTTGAGATTCTCACTAATGACTTTGCACATTTCTTCGCTTCAGGATCAAGTCGCTGCCAAGAAGTTGCTCACCTGCCTCGACCAATTGAGAGGAGTATGGCACTTTCGCCATAGAGAATTTCAATGGGGCCTTGCTCAACTCGCTGGAAGCTGTTGTTGTAGGAGAACTCGCATATGGAAGACAATCTTCCCACTTCATACCAAGGAAATGACACAAGCCCGAGCATATCTTCAAGGATTTGATTGACTCGCCGACTTGGCCACTTGTTTGAGGATGGAAAGCTGTGCTGAAAGAATGTTGGGCCCATGGCCTTCAAAAGAATCCAAAACTTGGAGGTAAAGATGCTGCCACGTTGAAGAGATCACTTGTGGAATGCCGCAAGGAGACAATCTCGAGGTGTATAGCTCCGCTCAACCGAGCTGCTGTGATAGATTCTTTGATAGGAAGAAAATGAGCCACTTTAGTAAGCTTGTCAATGACAACGAAGATAGCATCATTTCCACGCTTGACTTTGGAAATCCAGTCACAAGTCCATTTCAATATGATCAAACTTCCATTCTGAATAGCAAGAGGTTGGAGGAGACCAGCTGGTCTTTGGTGTTCTGCTTTCACCTTCTGCAGACATCACACTCATTCACGAATTGAGCAATTTCGCTTCATTCGAGTCCACCAATATGACTGCTTGAGGTCATGGTACATCTTCGCATTTCCAGATGAATGGATAGAAGCGAATGTGTGCCTCGCTCATAATGACTTTACGAGATCACCCTTTGGAACCACAATCCGTCCTCAAGAAAAGAGTATCTTTGTCATCAATGTGGAAGCACTTGTACTTGAATGCCCTTGTCGATACCACGCTTCACCTTTTTCACCATGGTATCCAGGAGTTGAGCCTCACAATCTGATCTTCCAAAGTAGGAGAGACTATGAGGTTGGCAAGAAAGCCTTGAGGAACAACTTGAAGATTCAGCTTGGAAAGCTTCAAGAGATCCGTTGAAGGGCTTGAGGATTCTGTTGCAGAAGCCTTCCGCCAAAGCATCTCAATGACATTCCTTGCCGAGTATATTCAAACTTGGGTTGTACTTGAATCATTTCACCCATCGAGTTTGCCCTCGAGGTTGAGGTTGGGTTGAGGAAGATATACTTGAGGCTCTTGTGATCGTGAAAATGTCCACTTTCCTTCCCAACAAGAGATGTTCCATGTTATAATGCATGGACAACGCCGCCAACTCAAGATCGTGATGGGTAGTTTTTTCGGGCTTCACACGAGAGGTATAGGCCACAACTTTCTTCTTGCATTAACACAAGACCGAGACCTTGAAGAGAAGCATCACAAAAACTTCAATGGCTTGGATTCATCAGAGGAGTCAAGACAGAGCTGTGAAGTTTTCTTGAGAGTATTGAAAGCAACGCCACACTCAGAGACCGTACATACTTCACATGCTTCGGAGGAGGTTGGAAAGAGGCTTTGCAATCTTAGAGAAATTCTCAACTAATCTTCGCAATAGCTTGCAAGACCAAGAAAATCAGGAGTCGCTTGACATTCCGAGGAGGTTCCTAATTCACAATCATGACACCTTCTGGATTAACAGCGATGCCCTTGGGAGATGATATGACCAAGGTAAAGCACTTCATCAAGCCAAAATTCACATTTGGAAACTTCAGATAGAATTGATGCTCGAGCTTGTCTAGCACCAATCGCAAATGTTTGGCATGATCCTTCTTATTCTTGGAGAAGACCAGAAATATCATCCGCGATAGACCAAGACTTAATTCATTGGTGTAGGGGTTGAAGATGAAGTTCATCATTCAAGAGAATGTTGGAGGAGCATTGACAAGGCCGAAAGACATGACAAGCATAGATATCATAAGAACCAAAGCTTGTTCTCAATATTGCCTTGGGAAATATCTTGTTCACGTAATGCTAATTTGATGATAACCCATACGAATGGTCAGTCAAGCTTTGAGAACACTTTAGCACCTTTGAGTTGCTCGAAAAGCTTCATTGATGTTGGGAAGTGGATACTTGTTCTTGATTGTCCTCTTATTCAATGGACGGTAATCGACGCGACAAGTCGGTCCGTGCCATCCTTCTTCCGGACAAAAAGAACACCACAATTCCCAAGGAGATGAACTCGGTCCGATCAAACCCAGACGCCTTTGTTCATCAAGCTGCTTCTTCAATTCCTTCAGCTCATTAGGTCCAAGCTTGTATGGACGCTTGCAAACGGGTTAGTGTGCCGTGCTCAAGATCGATAAATCGAACTCAATCGGCCGATGAGGAGGCATACCCGTAAGCTCTTCCGAAAGACATCTTGGTACTCACAAACGACTCGAATCTGAGAGATAGCATCCAATTCGCCTCTTCTCATTGAGAGAAAACAACCAATGGTTTCATCACAAGCGGCATAGATGATCACATCATTAGAAGAGTGAGTCAATTGAATTTCCCCGGCAGCACAATCAAGCCGAGCTTTGTGCCGAGAAAGCCACCCATCCCGAGAATAAGATCAATATCCGAAGTCACCAAGGACAAATGGTTTAGAAAGAAATCTATAGTCGCCCATCTTGATAGAGACATCATGAACTATTGAGTTGGCTTCATTGACTTCTGAGAAACAATACCCAAAGGTTTATCCAGTAAGACCAAGAAAAATCATTCTTTGCAAAGAACGATCTTGACATGAAACAAATGCGATGCACCAAAGATCAAATAAGACTTTTGCGTGAATATCATTAATCGGAAGATTACCCATTATCACATTAGAAGAATCTCCGCTTGAGCTGCATTCATCATATTCACCTTTGCGTACTTGGGATTATGCTTGACCACCGTGATTGCCGGAAGATTTCACAGGAGGAGGAGGTAAGGCGGAAGGCGCTTTGGTTGCAAGAGACTTGTTCAGATAGTGACCTTCTCTGCTGACACTTGTTGCAAGTCACCTCCGAGAGCGGACGGTAAGGAGCATTTGACCTTGGAGCTTGAGAATTAGACTTGTTCTCGAGCAGCCGTGGTTGGGCTGGGTGGGAAGATCCACCTACCACCGAGTTCTTCTCACGATAAGGCCGACGGAATTGAGGAGGAGGAAGGTAGAACTTCCTGCTTTAGCTGCCACTTGAGAGGAAGAAGAAGACCGAATCTGCATCCCTCGATTCTTCTTAGAAGCCTCACATTTGAGCTGGGCAGCTTCGCTTCAAAGTGCCATGTTGTAGAATTCATCATACTTTTTCTCGCTCAAAAGCACAAGAGCTAATTGCAGATCTTCTCCGAGACCACCTCGAATTGATAGATCATACTCTTTTCATCGTGGACGCCTTGCTTAGCAAAGCGAAAGAAGTTTCTCGAACTGGATATTGTATTGATACACGACATGTTGCCTTGCTTGAGATTGCGGAACTCCTCACGCTTGCTCTCAACAACACTTTTCTCGGAATGTGGTGAGCTCAAGTCTCGGCGAACTCATCCTGTAATGACACAATTCTCCTCTCGAATCTTTGTATTGCCGGTACCACTCAGCAGCTTGGTCCTTGAGTTGAAACGAAGCAAACTTGACAAAGTCCTCGTGTCCGACATTGCTACATTCAAAATGTTTGCAGATGTCCACAAGCCAATCGCTCGCGCCTCGTGGCCTCGGCTACGTAAACCGAAAGACTTCGCTGATTAGCGAGGAACCGATCGAGGTAGCAAAGTGCGGCTGGTTGTTGCCTTGACCTTGATTTCCTTGATTGCCTTGCCTCTTGGGTACGCTTTGCAAGAGTTGCAAAATCATCTCAGCATTGGCATTGGTGGCTGCCATGATAGTTGCCAGCCTCCGAGGCGGAGGTGGAGGTGGAGGGTTCGATCGATTCCATCATTTTCTGCTCCGATTCTCACGCTACATGAGCCATCCTCAAGAGGGTGACATCCGTTAGCACTTGATAGACAGATAGACAAGTTGAATCAACGGATAGAAATTGCAACATATAGTCTTCACAATAAACATTCCAACAAGGATGAACGAATGAATTCCAAAGTTAACATCACAAGTCCATTAAGGTGAGAAGCCACTTGATTAAGAGTTGATTAAAAAAATAACAAGGTACGATCGAACAAATAAGTTGTAAGGATTACCCAATCACAAACCAAATATCTCATGGGAAGAAATGCTAAGAGCTACTTGAATCCCATTTATAAACTCCAGAACTTTCTGGTTATGCAATCTGGTGTTGGGGATACAGGGACACAAAATATATCACCCAAACTAACAATACCTAGATCCAAACAGTATCCATCCGTCCAACACATAACCAAGAAACCTTCGAATGTAATACCTCGACCTTCAAAAACATCCGTTATAATGAAGTCATGGCAATACTCCCGAGCTCGCCTCAAAAGATCAAGTTATCGGGTTATCTCACCAACAACTGTACAAAAAGAGATTTCGATGTCGGCAAAACTCCAGTATTCCAGAATCAAGAACGATAAAATTGTGATTTACAAATAATTCTGGAGCTCAACTCCCGTGACACCGCCACAACCCTAAATGTCGAGGCACCAAGAACAATGTTCTCGCCACAAAACCAATCGGAATGATTCCAAGATACCCGTGATCCTAAAAAAATTTTAGTGAAATTTGAGGAGAGGAGAGTCAAAACTTCTACGTCAGAGACCTCACCAGAGCGAATAAGGACCGGGAGTAAAAAGAATCCTACTCCGATATATATAATCCTAAGACTCAAAACATTTTCCGTTCTAGACTCAACAACGCCAAAGAACAATCAAGTAGGGGCTCAAGTCGGGAAGGCTCTGATTACTAACTTGTATCTACTCGATGCGCGGTTATATCTCCCACGTGGTCGGTATAACGACTTAGAGGCATAACCGCATTGAAAGCAATGTCGCAAGTGAGGTAATCTTCACACAACCCATGTAATACATAAGGAAAGAGATACATAGTTGGCTTACAATGCCACTTCACACAATACATAAATAAACATCCATCATTCAGATTACACTCAAGGTCCGACTACGGAACCAAAATAAAAGAAGATACCCCAAATGCTACACAGCATCCCCGATCGTCCCAACTGGGCTCCACTATCGATCATCGAAAAGACACATAGTAACGCACCACGTTCCTCGTCGAACTCCCACTTGAGCTCGTTGCGCGACCAAGACCGGCATCAGCCGGCACCGCAACTGTTTTGGTAGAAATCATCAGGAGTCACGGGACTCAAAGAATCTCACACCCATGCAGATCAAGACTATTTTAGCTTATAGGAAGGACAGAGTTGTGAGGTGGAGCTGCAGCAGTTTACTCAGCATATATGGTGGCTACATTCGCAAAAGAGAGTGGGAAGAGAAGCAAAGCACGGTCGTGAAGCTTAGTAGCGATCAAGAAGTGATCCTGAACTACTTACGCCAATACATTACTCCAAAATCAGTTCACTTCCTTGACTACGAGAAGAGACCATCATGGTTACACACGCGTTGATGTGTATTTTAATCAAGGTCAACTTCGGTTTTCTACAACCGGACATTAACAAATTCCCATCTGCTTCATAACCGCAGGCACGGTTTCAAAGATAATACCCTGCAGGGTGTCCCAACTTAGCCCATTATAAGCTCTCACGGTCAACTAAGGATATTCCTTCTATCGAAGACCCGATCAATCTCGAATCCCAGACTACAAGACATTTCGACTGAAAGAATGAAACAAGACCAGAAAGCCACCTCAATGTGCCGACATAAACTCCCGATAGGAGCTGCACATATCTCGCCTCGTGGCACACTTGGATAAGTGAAGCGGCTGAATACCGAATATCTCGACGTAATCCAGTTGCCAAGGAATGGTCCCGCACAGGTTTCTAGTTTGACCAACACTCAAGGGAGCACCGCCCGGGGTCAATAAAGATGACCCTGGCTCGCGAAACCCGGGGAAAAGGCTTAGGTGGCAAATGGTAAAACCAATGTTGGGCCTTTGCCGGAGGAGTCTTATTCAAAGCGAACTGTCAAGGGGGTCCCATAAATCACCCAACCGTAAGGAACGCTAAATCAAGGAACATAACACCGTATGACGGAAACTAGGGTGGCAAGAGGAACAAAACACCTGCATAAGGCCGAGCCTTCCACCCTTTACACAAGTATATAGATGCATTAATTATAGCGTAGATATATTGTGATATCCCCAACAAGTAAACATGTTCCAACAAGGAACAACATCTCCATGTTCCAACAAGGAACAAACTTCATCTTCACCGCAACTAGCAACGCTTATAAGAGGGGCTGAGCAAAGCGTAACATAGCCAATCAATGGTTTGCTAGGAAAGGATGGTTAGGGCTGACATGGCAATATGGGTGGCATGATAAGCAAGTGATAGGCATCGAGCATAGGTATAGCAAAAGAGCGAGCAACTAGCATAGCAAAAGATAGAAGTGATTGAGGGTATGGTCATCTTGCCCGTAAAGTTCTCAGAGTTGTCGAAAGCTTGATCCTCGTAAGCGTTTTCAACAGGTTCCTCGCTCACGCACTCGCCTCCGCTTCTACCCAAAGCAAGAACACAAACAAAGGAACCACAATAAATCACGATGCAATGCACAAGCAACATGATGCAAAAAACATGACATGATATGCAGAGATGATATGCAATGCGATGCCGCCCGGAAAATGATGAACCAGGCATCAACTTGGCAAACCAAGTATGCTGCCGAAAGATGAGATGATTTTGCTGAAACCGATATAAAGATCACCGAATCGGATCCACGGGTTTGCAAATGACAAGCAAAACAAGAATGGCACAAATCTGCCATTAAAAGAGATGATACCACTTAGCAAGCAACAATAAAATAAGCTATGCACCCAAACGTACCAAAAAAGCATATGGCAGTGATCTACTCAAGATGCTTGACAAAAGATGAACACTGAGATACGGCTAAATCACATCATAACAGGTCCAAACAAGCATGGCAAAAGTGCATAATATATCACCTACACATGACTTAGTGAAATTAACGAACATGGCAAAATCAGCATCAGAAGCAATGTTCAGAGCAAGAAAACAACATGCTACAGGCACTTATAATAGCAAAACAAGGCAAGGCATGAATCTACTCAAAGCATAGAACAAAAGTCCTTTACTGACCATAAGCCAAAAAGGATCAGAAAATATAGTAACACCCATGTCAATATGGCAAGTTTCTCATAACAAATTGCAGAATGTGGCATGGCAAAAACAGATAACAAGTAGGTATGTTTAATAGCTCGATGCACTCACTACCAGAGCATTTCATGATAAACTAAGCATACATACATCAAGAAGACATGGCATAGAAGATATACATGGAAAGAACAAACATCATAGCATACACGGATCAACTACAACAACCTTGGCAAAATTGAATAACATGTAAACAATCTGCCAGAAACATTTTATAGCAAAAGTAGAGCTCGATTGACTCAAGCTATGGCACTCCATAATTGCAAAAAGGCATGGATGGATAGAGCATAACCATATGTTCAAAACATCCTTACTGAAGTATCTCAAAATATGCATGGATCTCTCGGTAGAATCAAGTTAACATGGCATAAAAATATCACTAAACAGGGTGAAATCAGCAACATCAAGAAGCCTAGTTTGCATGCTTGTGCTAGTCACCACATAGATCACAAAAATACATGGCATACACCTCTGGAAAGATGGCATGGCATATTACAAAACACATATAGGACTCAAAGATCATAGGTGCACACATCAATCATAGCAAAATAGCAAAAGTGCATGTTCTCGATAATAATCAAACTAACATCACATAGCCCTCTTCTATACAGCATTTCGGCATCAAGATAAGCGCAAATGAAAATGATGCAATGAGATGAAATGATCTACTCTTCGAGGCTTAACATTTTGACATATTACACGCATTTAAACGGAGCTACGTGCAAAGTTATGGCACGATTTAAAATGCAACAAATTATCACCGAAAAATGACTTTAGATGAATTGGGGAGGACAGAGTCAACCTTCACAGGTGGATCTGAGATCCCGATCGGGCGACGGCGTCGGGCGGTTTCACTGTCACGGAAGCGGGCCGGGAGGAGAGGAGGCGGGGTCACGGGCGGGCGTACCGCTCTGGCGACGGACGATGTACGGGCTTACCGAAGCCGGAGGCGAAGCGGAGGTCGGGAGCGAGGGCGGGCGGCAAGGGCGGCGGGAAGTCGGCGACGGGAAGGCGGTTGGCGTCGGCGCTGGCGGGCGGCGACGGCAGCCGGCCGCGAGGCGCGTGAGCGGGCGACGGGCGTTGGTTACGGGCTACGGGCGGAAGTGGGCGACGCCATTGGTTGAGGGGGCTCTGCGGACGGGTTTCGCGCCTGCTGGGTTTCCGGGCCGGGCGCCGAGGGGATTTTTGCTAGGGTTCTGGGAATTGATCCGGATTTGGAGGGGAGATGTATATTTATAGGTAGAATAGGAAGTCCAAATGAGGTGCGGTTACCACACGATCGTGATCGACGACGGAGAGCATGGAAGTGACTTAGATGGGTTATTGGACTATTTTAGGGGTTGGGCTGCAACTAAAAGAGGCCTTTATAGAGTGCGTTAACTGCTGAGTACCAAACGAGCTCCAAATGACCCAAAATACTACAGGTGGTCTACCGTGGTATACCAAGGCCACTTGACAAATCTCGTCCATTCCAAGAAAGTTTAGTACCCGCCACGAAAAACGTAAAAGGGGACGCCGGGACATAGGAGTGCCGGATTGCATAACGGACAACGGAAATAAGCTCTAATCATGAGACAAACACGTATGCAAATGAGATGCACATGATGACATGATATAAAATGCATGGCATGGACAAAATGCAAAACGAAAGACAAAGACCCAACCACGGAGGGAATATCATATCACAATGCCGAAAATGGCAAGAGTTGGAGTTACAAATATGGAAAGTTACATCCGGTGTTACATGCGGGTCTCCGATGATCACTAAGGCACTAGTGGTACAATGGTGCTCTCAACGTAAGCTATAGGTAGGAGAAGGCAAGGTTAGATCTCCTTCTATGGGTCGGTCTAGTTCTAACAGCTTGGGAACCTTTGCATGGGTGCCTGGGGAGATAGGCTCACCCCTGTGGGTACAATAGTATTCGCCGGTGTAGACCGATTCTCCGCCGATCGCGGGCCTGCGCTGGTGGGCCCCGCCGACCGGTCTGCACGGAGCCGACAGCCACCCCGCCGTCTTGTCGGCGTCGATCACGTAGTCGGATGCTAATGACGCAGGCTCGGGCAGAGTGCATACAGCTCGCCGGGCGGGACATCGTAGCAACTCGCCTCGTCCTGCATCGGCGCGGTCCCGAGGAAGGGGCGGCCGACCGTCGGGCCGACCTCCTTGGGTCCGACCGGGGCTCTAGCCGCCTTCCGCTCGCTGATCGGGGCCCGCCGCCGGGCCAGACGACAAAGTGCCGTGGGAGCAGGACTCACCGCTTGTTGTGACATCAGGGGCTGAATGGCAACAGCGTTCCACGGGCGGAGATCTCCGCCGGACGGTGCATCGTGGCCACGACTCGCCCTCGAGGGGAGGATGGGCTACACCGTAGCCACCCGCCTTGTCTATCTTAATGAGGGCGCAGGCTTCATGGGCGCCACTACTCGCCTTGAACTCGGTTATTCTCCAGGGCCACCGTATAGGCACCTCATCTTGACGCTTGAGGGCGAACCAGCCCCGATGTCTTGAAAGGTTCGGGTCTCGGTTATCCTACTTGTGGCCATTACTCCAAAGTTGGAGCAATAGCAAACAACTAAAAAACGAAAATAATTTAGAGACGATAATTTAACATGTCGAGGTAATAAAATAAACCCAACTAAGAGAGAAGAACAAAACTGCAATTTTAATTTAGGTTGGTATTAGTTCAAATTAAATCCTTCAAATTATAAAAGTCCAATTTAAGCTTTGTTAACAAATAAAACAAACACAATTTTTCACCCTGATTTTTGGAAAACTTTTTCTTAAACATTCCAAGAATCGGATGTTACAAATCTACCCTCCCCCACCATAAAAGAAATCCCGCCCGGATCTCGGACCGACTAAAGGAAATGAGTTTGATTAGCTTCATCTTCGGCGAAATTTCTTCACAAGTCCTTATGCATCCATGATCATTTCTAAACTTCGGATCGGCAACTTTAAGTTCTTGGCAGAGATACTTGTACACCGCAGAGCCCCGGCTCGGCTACACACGGTGCCGAAGCGCTGTTGGGCCAGCCCAAAACAGTGCACGGGCACGCGCGCCTTGGTTACGCCTGAATCACTCAGCTCCACCACGCTCCACGAACGGCACACATCGATTGTAGCATCGGGAGAGATCGTGGGGGTTTTTTATTCGAAAGCGGAACGTCTGCCCCCTCTTTATAAGCAGAGGAAACAGGGCAGTCCGCCCACCTCGCCAGCTTGCTGTCCAATCTCGAGAAAACCACCGCTGCTTCTTCTTCCCAAGTTCAAGAGAGCAGGCCCGCTTCATCGCCACTCAGCATCACCAACGCGCCGGTTCCCCACCGCCCGCCATGGCTCAAAGTCGCAGGGAAAGGTGTGAAGTCGGCCGAGGCGCAGCGTCATGGGCGCCGCGAAGGAGCGACTATCTCCCCAGCTCACCGCAAGGGAGGTGAGGAGAACTACTACCCTTCCGGTCGACGGAGACGCTGAAGATCCGCGCACGAAGTACTCCCCCGCTGCTTCGAACTAGCCCCAACGGTACCCTTTCTTCAGACTCGTTTTTCTATTCGGCTCCCGCCTTCTCTGAATTTTTCATGATATCATGAACACCACGGTTCCGCCTCCTTGATTTCACCCCCAATGTTGTCTCGACATGGCAGTTTTCCATCTCTCGCGAAAACTTTGTCGGAGTCCATCCCAACGTAGCCCTCTTCCGCCATTTCTTCATGCCTCGAGAGAGAGGAGAGCCTTGCCGGAGGAATCGCTGATCTCAAGGATCGCAAGAAGGAAGCCTATCTCGAGGAGAGCTCCAGCAAGTGGGAAGAGTGGAGGCAGATTGGTGTTGGATTGTTGAGGAGAACCCGCAGTCTTCACTCAGCCGCCAAACCCCAATAGCGCGCAACGATTGGAGCAACTTGGCGCCGGAAGATGCTAGATTGAAGATTTCCACCCGATCCTCGCCTGCTTGCCGGACTGATCGAGGCGCTGGCGCAGATTTCTTCGCCAGACGCTCTTGCAGGAGAGGAGGAGACCTGCTGGGAGTTCCGTAAGCGGCGGATATCATGAGGCTGCGCCGGCCTCAACTTCACTTCACCGCCTTGGAGTTGGATGCGATGCTCCTAGAGTGCTGCACACCGATCATCCCGAATGGTTCAGTTGCCGAGGGGAGTCGTCCATTGTGCAACACTCGCCGACCACATCCGCGTAATGATGCCGCGCAGCGACTCGCATGGAATTGTTCCAACCTGCAAGAGCCTGCAGATGACGCCGTGGCGGGTGTCTTCGACAGCTTGGAAGAAGTGCCGATCCGCCTGCGAGCGTAAGGGCCTCACCATGACACCACCGACGCATTTAAATGCGCAGACGCCACCAGCCGAAGAGGCGGCAAGAGCCGCAGCCGGGCGAATCTGGTTCACCGTGGAGGAGGCAGAGGCAGCAGAGGCGGCGCCTTGTCGAGCGAAGGAGTTTGCCGCAGGAGGAGCTTGCCAACCTGAAGCCGAAGTCGAGTGAGCCCGCCGAGGGCGCCCTCCCCACCATCTAGCAGCTTGTCGCGAGCGGAGCCCCAGCCCACTCAAGAAGGCGCTTCAAGGCCGGAGACGAAACGGGGCGGAAAACGGTCCAACAACCGCCTAGCACATGCGCGCTTCCACAGCCGCAAGCATCGCTGGAGCACTCTCACGCTGTACAAAGAATCGGAGCGGGCCTCCCAAGCCATCAGCATTACTCCCGCCAAGCGGTCAAGGGAACTCCCTCGCCGCACCGGAGGTGAGCCAGAATTTGATCTCCGTGCTCAGCCCACGAGGAAGAAGAAGAGTAAGCTTCGTTGTACTTGTATTTTTAATTTTGTTGCTTTGTCTTGTATCTGAGTTATTCTCATT
>JAHIAM010018135.1:0-19825 GCA_021605205.1 Aegilops longissima | reverse complement strand
AGTTTCATATAGAGCACACTCAAAATGGAGCAACGGTTCAACACATACACACAATACAAGTTTAAAGGATAAGCTGTCCAAAACAGCAACTAGGCATATTGTAAGCATCAAAACAATATGCTACAGCACCTCAATATAAAAAACAAATGGCATGGGCATGATGTACAGGTAAAGCATGACAAAACATGAACACTGAGCTATCTCCAAATCACTAGAACATGCTCAAAATGACATGGCAAGATTGCAAATAATAACGCCTGCATTTTAGCGTAAATAACATCAAAGTTGCAATGTTTAGAGCTATCAAACAACATGTTACAAGAACTTATCATGGCAAAAAAGGCATGGCATGATACTACTAAATGCATAGAACAAGAGTCCTTTATGACCATGAGCCAAAAGGATCGTAAAATATGATGGCACCCATGTAAACATGGCAAGTTATATTACAGATTTGAACATGGCAGAACAACAATAAGTAGGCATGTTGGTGAGCTTGAACCACTCACCACAGAGCAATACATGGCATGGCAAGGCAACTCACAGTAAGAAGACATGGTATAGAAGCTATACATGGCAAGAACAACATCATAGCATACACGGATCAACTACAACAACCTTGGCAAAATTGAATAACATGTAAACCACTGCTGCAGAAACATTTTATAGCAAAAGTAGAGCTCGATTGACTCAAGCTATGGCACTCCATAATTGAAAACAAGGGTATGGATGGATAGAGCATAACTATATGTTAAAAACATACTTACTGAAGTATCTCAAAATAAGCATGGATCTCTCGTAGCATCAAGTTTACATGGCATAAAAATATCAGCATAATGGTGAAATCAGCAACATCATGAAGCCTAGTTTGCATGCTTGTGCTAGTCACCACAGAGATCACAAAAATACATGGCATACACCACTGTAAAGATGGCATGGCATATTACAAAACACATGTAGGACTCAAGTTCATAGGATGCACACATCAATCATGGTAAAAATGACAAAAGTGCATGTTCTCGATAAGAATCAAACTAACATCACATAGCCGTTTTCTAACAGCATTTCGGGCATCAAGATGAGCTCAAATGAAAATGATGCAATGAGATGAAATGATGTACCATCGAGGCTTAACAATTTGATATATTATACGCATTTAAACGGAGCAATATGCGAGAGTTATGGCATGATGAATATGGCAAGAAAATATTAGCGATTCGGGACTTAGAAGAAATACCTCCGGGGAAAAATCGGACGAGGCCATCCTCGACGGGGCGCTTTGGATCGGGGCTTGGTGGATTCTGGCCGATCCCGACGGGAGACAAACTCGGCGAGAGCGGGGCGACGGTCGGCGAAGCTCCTGGCCAGGGGCACGGCGCTGAGGAGGTCGAGGGGATGGCGCTCGCAGGGGCCGGGCGGACGGGACGGCAGCGCGGCGACGGAAGCGAGGACGGCGCGGGGGCGGCGCGCGGCGGTCGGGCGGCGCGGCAACCGGCGGGCGTAGGCGGGCGCTGGCGAGGGCCGCCGACGTGAGGCGAGAGGCGCGGATGGCCGGAGGCGGAGGAAGCGCTGTGCGGCGGCGACTCGACGCGGGGCGGAGGCGCGCCGGGCCGGCGGCGAGGCGCCGGGCGGGAGGACTGCTAGGGCGGACGGGAGGTGGCCCGGGCTGAGGCGGGCGGGCGGCGGCGCTGCTGGCCGGGCTCAGTCTTGGCTGCGGTTGCTGGGCGGGGCGGGCTCGGCCCGGCGCGAGGGGGGCGGGCGGCGGCCACGGGGCGGCCTCCCATTGGTGTTGGGGAGCGGCGGCGGACATGTCCGGGCGCGGAGAGGGGGGAATTTTAGGTTTCGATGGCGATTTGATCCACGAATTTCGGGAGAGGCATATTTATAGGTAGAGGGAGCTAGGAGAGTCCAAATAAGGAGCTTAGCTGCCACACGATCGTGATCGAACGACCGAGAGCATGGAGGGAGTTAGATGGGTTTTGGGCCACTTTGAAGGTGTTAATGCAACAAAAGAGGCTTTGCGCGTTACCCGCTAACCGCTGAGTACCAAACCACCTCCAAATGATCCGAAACTTGACATGGTTCACCGATGCTATAACAAGGTCCGCTTGACAAACCTCGTCCATTCCGAGAACATTAAACACCCGCATACCTAAAGGAGGTAAAAGAGGGCGCCGGAGACATAGGAGTGTCGGATTGCAAAACGGACAACGGGAAAATGCTCGGATGCATGAGATTAACACGTATGCAAATGCGGCGCACATGACGACATGATACAAATGCAGATGATGACATGGCAATGTGCAACACGCAAGCACATGACATGGCAACGACGACGAATAACTCAAGGACACCGGCGATCAACCGGGCGTTATAACACTCCTCCACTAATAAGAGATCTCGCCCCGAGATCTTAGGACCGAGACGGAAGGGAAAAAGGGATGAGGTGAAACAAGAAATCAAGAGAAAAGAGGCAAAGAATCAAGAGCACTCGAGAAGAAGAGAGGGACGACGAGAATGACGAGAATCGAAAGCTCACGGAATCAGATAGACTTTGAAACCACTCGTTCTAACCGGAGTGGCTAGAATGAGAAAAAGAAACGAATAAGACTGAAAGGATTTAGGCAGCACACCGGTTAAACAAGGAAAGAATAGAACACGAACTTCAGAAGATGGAATGACACTTGACGAGATAAACAACACAATGCCTCCGGAAGAATTGAAAGAATTTGAATGGAAAGAACTTAGAAGGAAGGATTGAGTGGATTTGAATATCTGAGAAGAACAAAGAAATGCAAAACTCCAATTCTAAAGAATACGGAGAATTAATTACACTTAGAGATGCAAGAAGAAAAGATATGTGAACTCCACCAACAAAATCTTGATGAACTCTTGAAGAATGAATTAAATCCTGAAGAACCACCATGAAGAACTCCGCGACAAAAGGATGACGAGATAAAATGAAGGAAGAAAGAATAAGATGAGCCTACGATGAATTAGATGGAGGATTCCTAAGATGGTCGAGTAAATTTGAACTCCGGAAACAAAAGATGAAAACACTTGAACTAGAATTTATTCTCAAGAATAAACTCCGAGAGAAAGATTAATCACTTGGATGAAATAAGAATAAGATTTATTGTATGCTTATCCTTCATCAAATTAAATTGATGACAAGAAATGGATTTGGCATAATACTTATTCTCGTTGAAAAAGGATTTAGAAGTGACATATCGCAAACTTGAGAAGGTCTTCATGAACCACCGGTAGGATTGAAAAGAACGAATGAATAAAAATGATAATCAAGGAAAAAGAATCTGAAGGAACCACCGTTAGAATTCGGAAATGACTGATGAAAGAGAATGAAATCACCAGGAAGAATTAGAAGAACCAATAAGCTAGAGGGGATTTAGATGCAAAAGAACAAAGAGATCATGAGCTGATTAAAGAACACTTGAACAAAGCACCGGGATAATTAGAGAACGATAACTGGAATGATGGCCTCCGGTGAAAAGAAACAGGAAAACAACTCTCGACATACTCCGGATGGGTGAGAAAGAATATCTCGACAAACGGAATAATTCGAGAGGATAGCATGAAACTAGAACCACTAATCTTCTGGAGGACGGACAAGATTTAAGAGGAACTCTTCTATCTTCAAAGACGCATTTATAAACACCACCAAAATTGTTGATACATCCGGAGAATGAAAAGCTAAGAGGTTGAGCCAACAATGAAATGATTTGAAATTGATCTTGAAAAGGCATGTGACTGATGGAATCCATTTTTACGCCACACTTGAAAAGAATTGGGAATAGCTCCGAGAATTTAGAAGAGTCGTAAGATCCTCGAAAAAACTGTGGGTTAAGGCCCACTAAAAGAAAAACACCGTTGGAAAGGGATGTTGAACAGATAGATGATGCAATCGAACAATTGAAATATTTGAATGAGGTGACAACCTCGAATTAATTAGAACACAGACGAATCTCCTGATAGGTCTTCCGAACTCCGGAATGATAAACTGGCGAGAGGCGAACGAGCAAGGAAAAACACTCTAACCAAGGAAAAGAATGTGATCAACTCGAAAAACTTGAATTGAATCCACCGGAAAAGAAAGAGATGACGAATGACGAACGAGACGAGAATTCACCGGTTGAAACAATTGAGGGAAGACTGAAGAGGCTCCACACGAATGAAATTGATGCTCGAAAGAGACTCAGGCTCCGGGAAGAAAAAGGGTGGGAGGGCGGGAAAACAAAGACAACTTGGAAGGGGAAACCGACGAATATCTTGAAGAGAAAAACACCAGTTGAAATCATTGAGGAAAGAAAGCAAAGACTTCGCACGAGTAGGATGGATACTCAATTACGGACCGTTCCCGAGAAGAAAAGGTGTGGGTGGGAAAAGAAAACAACTGAGGATTGAACTCAAAGATGAAGAGGCTCGAGTCAACTTGACGAGAAATGCACCGGATAAAAAGAGCTGAGGAACAGCGATCGAAACCAATCATGCGTGAGCCTAAAGAAAATTTGAAGGAAGAGAAGAAGTTCAAAACACCTACGCCAAGATTCCTTACAGAGCGAATGTAAGGGCTGAGAGAGTAAAAAGAATTCTCATCTCGATATAACTAGACTCAAAACAGTTTTATTCTAGACTCAATCATGCCAAACTACACGATCAATCAAGGCTCCTTAGGGTTTGTCGAGGCTCGATACATCAACTTGAACACGCCTAATATGCGCACCCTATCCAAAAGGAACTCAAAGGTCCCACCAAGGATAGACCCAAGATATTGAAACGCTTTTGCAAGGTGGATATCATTACATCAACATTACATAATAGTGGGAATACATACATAAGGCACAAATGCCACAAGAATACACAACAACGCTATATAAGATCAACATCCCACTACGGATGAAACAAAAATGTAAGCTCAAACGACATCCACTCGCTAGCCCAGTGCTGCCAATTCTGAACCTATCCCCGATCAAGAAGAAGCAAAAGAAGAACTCCAATACAAGCAAACATCGCTTCCTCATCATGAGCATCGCAAACCTGTACCTGCAACTGGTGGTGTAGTAATCAGTGAGCCACGAGGACTCAGCAATCCCATTACCATGGGTATCAAGACTAGCAAAGCTTAATGGGAAAGGAAGGGTAAGGTGGTGAGGTTGCAGCATGCCAAGCTATATATGGTGGCTAACATAACGCAAATGAGAGAGAGAAGAAGAGACAAAGGAACGGTCGCCAACTAGTAATGATCAAGAAGTGATCCTGAACTCCTACTTACGCCAAACATAACCCGTAAACCGTGTTCTCCTCTCGAACAACCTCAAAAGAGACACTCACGCTACGCACACGGTTACCGTATTTTAGAAGAGTTTGCTTCAAGTTTACTACAACGGATATTAACAAATTCCCATCTACCACATAACCACGGGCACGGCTCGAAAGTTTATACCTCGCAGGTGTCCTAACTTAGCCCATGATAAGTTTCTCGATCAACTAAGGATATTCTTCTCCCTAAGACCCGATCAGTCTCGGAGTCCCTGCCATAAAGACATTTCGACAGCAATAAAACAAGTCCAGAAGACCTCCCTGCTGCGCCGACATCCCGATAGTAGCCACAGATCTCATCTCTCAGGCAACGATCGATAAGCTAAGCGACAGTAACGCACGTAACCCAAGTTGCCAAGGGATGGTCCCAAGACGGTGTTTAGTTTGGACCAACGCTAGACAAGCAACGCCCGGGTAAATAAAGATGACCCTGGGATGCGCGACCCCAAGGGAAAAAGGTAATAGGTCGTGCAAATGGTAAAACCAATGTTGGGCCTTGCCGGAAAGTCTTATTCAAAGCTTAACTGTCAAGGGGGTCCTATAAATCACCCGACCGCGTTAGGGACGCAAAAACTGGGAACATAATACCGATATGACGGAAACTAGGGCGGCAAGAGTGGAACAAAACACCAGGCATAAGGCCGAGCCTTCCACCCTTTACCAAGTATATAGATGCATTAATTAAATAAGATATATTGTGATATCCCAACAAGTAAACATGTTCCAACAAGGAACAACATCTCCATGTTCCAACAAAGAACAAACTTCATCTTCACCTGCAACTAACAACGCTATAAGAGGGGTTGAGCAAAGCGTAACATAGCCAAACAACGGTTTGCATAGGAAAGGTGTCAAAGGTTAGAGGCTCGACATGGCAATTTGGGATGGCTTGATAAATGTGTAATAGGTAGCGAAAGATAGCGATAGAACGAAGCAACTAGCATAGCAATGATAGTAGTGAGATCCAGGGTAGCGGTCATCTTGCCTGAAATCCAGCAAGGAAGAAGAACGAGTCCATGAAGAAGATGAACGGATGAAGCTAACCAAGCGTAGACGAACGAATCCTCACGATCAAGAACGAAACAGAACTAACAAGAAGAAGCACACAACATAGTAAACACACACACATGAACATGACAAGATGCACAACAAGCATGATGCATGACAAAGCTACATGAAGCTACTCATGGCAAGAGATGATGCAAACAAGAGCAACACATCAAGGCAAGTTTAAATGAGGCCGGAACAACATAGAACAATTCGGTAAGTCCTCATATGCAAATTCTGAAATTGGTCCAGATCTGAATAAACCTTATGTTCAAGTTGTTAAACAGCAAGTTAAGATGCACCACGATGATCTACACGAAATTCTAGTCAAGTTACATATAAAGTTCATTAGATTCGGAGCTACGGCCTAGAAGATATGAGCAAAACAAGATAAGCATGGCATTGATGCAAAATGCATACCAACATCAAGCAAACACCTCAAAACAAGGATGCAACATGATAATATGAAACTACATGCAAAATCAAGCAAGTTTCATATAGATCACACTCAAAACGGAGCAACGGTTCAACACATACACACAATACAAGTTTAAAGGATAAGCTGTCCAAAACAGCAACTAGGCATATTGCAAGCATCAAAAAAATATGCTACAGCACCTCAATATGAAAACAAAAGGCATGGGCATGATGTACAGGTAAAGCATGACAAAACATGAACACTGAGCTAACTCCAGAAATCACTAGAACATGCTCAAAATGACATGGCAAGATTGCAAATAATAACAGCTTCAGACTTTAGCGTAAATAACATCAGGTTGCAATGTTTAGAGCTATCAAACAACATGTTACAAGAACTTATCATGGCAAACAAAGGCATGGCATGATACTACTAAATGCATAGAACAATAGTCCTTACTGACCATGAGCCAAAAGGATCGAAAATATGATGACACCCATGTAAACATGGCAAGTTATATTACAGATTTGAACATGGCAGGAACAATAACAAGTAGGCATGTTGGTGAGCTTGAACCACTCACCACAGAGCAATACATGGCATGGCAAGGCAACTCACAGTAAGAAGACATGGCATAGAAGCTATACATGGCAAGAACAACATCATAGCATACACGGATCAACTACAACAACCTTGGCAAAATTGAATAACATGTAAAGAACTCCGCCAGAAACATTTTATAGCAAAAGTAGAGCTCGATTGACTCAAGATATGTCACCCATAATTGCAAAGAAGGGCATGGATGGATAAAGCATAACCATATGTTAAAAACATCTTTACTCAAGTATCTCAAAATAAGCATGGATCTCTCTCTAGCATCAAGTTTACATGGCATAAAAAATATCAGACAACAGGGCTGAAATCAGCAACATCATGAAGCCTAGTTTGCATGCTTGTGCTAGTCACCACAGAGATCACAAAATACATGGCATACACCCCTGTAAAGATGGCATGGCATATTACAAAACACATGTAGGACTCAAGTTCATAGGATGCACACATCAATCATGGCAAAATGACAAAAGTGCATGTTCGATAAGAATCTGAAACTAACATCACATAGCCCTCTTCTAACAGCATTTCGGGCATCAAGATGAGCTTAAATGAAAATCATGCAATGAGATGAAATGATGTACACGCCGAGGCTAACATTTGACATATTATACTTACGAAACGGGCAATATGCGAGAGTTATGGCATGATGAATATGGCAAGAAAATATTAGCAAATTCGGGACTTAGAAGAAATATCACTCGGGAAAAATCGACGAGGCGATCCGGACGGGGCGGCTGGATCGGGACTTGGTGGATTCGCCCCATCCGACGGAGACGAACTCCGCGAATGGGCGGGCGGGCCGGGCGAAGCTCGGCGCAGGGGCACGGCGCGAGGAGGTCGAGGGAGGCCGCGCCTGCCAGGGGCCGGGCGGACGGACGGCGGCGCGGGCGCCCGGAGCGAGAGGACTCGCGCGGGCGGCGCGCCATGGTCGGGCGCGGCGGCAATCGGCGGGCGGGAGGCGGGCGCCAGCGGAGGGCTCGCTGGCGACGGGAGGCGGAAGCGCGGGATGGCCGGAGAGGCGGAGGAAGGCGATGGCGGCGGGCGATTGACGCTGGCGGCGGAGGTAGCTTGCGCTGGGCGGCGAGGGCGCCAGCGGCGAGGACTCGCGAGGCGGACGGGACGCGGGCGGCCCGGGCGCTGGAGGCGGGCGGCGCGCGCGTATGCCGGCTGCTGGCCGGGCCGCTCGTGGTCTGGCTCGGGCGGCGCTGCGGGCGGCTAACCTCGCCCGGGCGGCGGAGCGTGGCGGGCGGCGCGCCACGGGCGGCCTCCGATTGGCGCGGAGGGAGAGGCGGACATGTTCGCCTGGGCGGATACAACCGCGCGGAGAGGGGGGAATTTTAGGGTTTCATCGCGATTTGATCCGCGATTTCGGGGAGAGGCATATTTATAGGTAGAGGGAGCCAGGAGAGTCCAAATAAGGAGCGGTTTTCGCCACACGATCGTGATCGAACGACCGAGAGCATGGAGGGGAGTTAGATGGGTTTTGGGCCACTTTGAAGGTGTTGGGCTGCAACAAAGAGGCTTTTGCGTTACCCGCTAACTGTTGTAGTACCAAACGACCTCCAAATGATCCGAACTTGACAGCGGCTCACCGATGCTATACCAAGGCCGCTTACAAACCTCGGTCCATTCCGAGAACGTTAAACACCCGCATACCAAAAAGGAGGTAAAAGAGGGTGCCGGAGACATAGGAGTGCCGGATTGCAAAACGGACAACGGGAAAATGCTCAGATGCATGAGATTAACACGTATGCAAATGCGATGCATCATGACATGATATAAAATGCAGATGATGACATGGCAAAGTGCAACACGCAAGCACATGACATGGCAACGACGATTTAATAACTCGGCGACACCGGCGATCGAATCCGGGCGTTAGATCAACCATGCATCTAGATCAAACCCCAGCAGCAGCCTCAGCATCTAGCTAGAAGGAACAGAGAGAAAGGGATTGAACTCAAGAGGCTATGGCTTCAGCTTGAGGACGAGGGGGACGGTCAGTGGAAGATCAACGCCGCCGGTGAAGGAGCGCCGATTACCACCACCGCCAATGAAGATCCGCCGCCACTCTGCTGCAGGTGCCGGCGCGCCGGCCGGCAGGAAAGCTTGAATGGAGGGAGAATGGTGGCAGGAGTTGGGGCGGTGAAGGAGGGGCTAAATAGGGTGGACTCGACGGAGGTGAGCCAACTCCCGCCATTTTTCGGCAACGTGGGCAAGCTCAGCGCCATCTCCCTGCTCGCACGAGGGAGAAGCGCCGCTCCTCCTGCCTTGCCCGAGCCAAAGCTCGCGAGCACTCGCTGATTCGGCGCTTCGGCCTGGCCTCCAGACAAGTTTGGTTCGCGCGATGCGGGCCAAGACAAAGAAATCAGCAGCCAAACGGCTACCGTAAGTGCATCTAGTGCCCTTAGTGATTTTGGTGTATTGAAGACTTATAGGTTAAAGAACTAATGCATTTGTGAGTGTATACAGGTCTATAAGTATATGAGGAGTTTGATATTTACAGAAAGTCCACTTCAAAATGAAGTTCTTCAATCAAGACCTTGATATTCCAAGACTTTCAAGACTCTGAAAGTGAAGAAATTGTGGACCTTGAAGACTTGGTATTCATTTGAGGAACATGAAGCGTGAAGACTTTTGTTTTCAGAGTTTCATTTTTCTTTATTGAGTCATAGGAAACACCATAATCGTTAAAGGGGGTCGAGGCAATACTAAGGAAAAATTTCCATGTGATGCTCAACTCAAAATCCTACACCTACCAATCCTTCCAAAGGAAGCCTTTGAAATCTCTACATACGTCACCAATTTCTTCTGTGACAGAGACGGTTCTTCGTCAACGAGGAATTTGTTCGGACTAAGGAGTTAGGAATTCGCTAGTGCGGATTGCTTCACACAAGTGAGGAACATGATAGCCCGAGGAATTTGAGATTCAAATTTCCGACGCTGTTGTGCAAGCGCCAGCCTGTCCCAAAATATCTTATCCACCTAACGGTCATATCATTGAAGGGCATTTATGTCTTATCATGTGGGCTGCTCCCTAGGCTATAAATAGCCGCCTCACAACCACTAGCTGGTTGGCTGCTCCGAGAGAACTTGACACTTGTCATTTGAGAGCAACCCATCCTCCGAGGACTTTGAGCGAAAATCATCGAAAGAGAAAAACCCAAAACCAAAACCCTATAAACCCAAAGTGATTGAGCATCATCAAGAGATTGATCTCATGTGGATCCGACGCTTGTTACCTTTGAAGACTGTGCTTCTTCCGCACGTGTTAGGCGCCATGGTCTAGAGCATCCAAGAGGAATTGTGGATCGCCGAGTGACCGAAGTCTCAGTGAAGGTTTGGAAGTCGCTCAAGACTTACCACGAAAGTGATTGGACGAGGTCCGGTGACCTTAGTTCAAGGAGAATACGGAGGACTTGTGTCCCGAGCTGCGTGCTCAGCGATCTGGGTGTCCGGGACTGTGTGTCCTCGAGTTTAAATACTCAGCTGCTCCAACCAGACGCATTAACGAGACACACACAGCTGGAACTAGTCTACCAAAGCATTGTCTTCACCAACCTAATCGGGTTCTATTTCCTCAACCCTTTCATTTACTCATTATTGTGTTGAGTGTTTGTTCATATTGTGTTTGAAGACTTTGATCAAGACTTCTCAATTTCCTCGCTCAATTTCTTCACTGCTTTGTCTTCATCTTGTGCTATCCTCGGTTTACGCTTCTCGTGATTCTTTGTTTGTCTTCATTTCATCATGATGACCATGCCCGCATTCTCTTATGCTTACTCGAGTACTTATTCCGTCAGTAAGTAGTTCTTCGCTAAGGAATATCCTCACCGCAAATTCCTCAAAGAAGAATTCATAAAATCGCTTATTCACTCCCCTAGTCGATATAACGAACTTTCAATTGCTATCGAGCAAGGTACCCTTTGTTCTGGTGATTTTGGTTTAACCACCGGAGTTTTAGTTATGTCAACCGCAGTATGATCAAGGTGTCCAAGAGGGTGTCCTACCTTGATGGGACTCGACTACCCTTATCGAAGAACAAGATGCTAATGCATCTTGAGGCAATTGACAACGTGTCTCGGTATTTTGGAAAATGGTGCTCCCTCGGTCACACCTTCTCAAATGCTGCCGATGTGAAGAGATTCAAGCAACTCGATTCTCAAGCGTAAGAATATCATATGGCCATCTAAGCAAAGGTCAATATGGAAGAGTGAGTGCTTTGGAAACCGCTAAGCTCATCCGGGACAAAGCTGTCCAAAGTAAATGAAGGAGTCTCAACTCAGCGTGACTCTCGAAGTTGATGTTCTTCAAATCTCTTCAACCGCTTCAAAAGACTCGACAACTAAAATGTTCAACAAACCTTCGATCGCTTCATCGACATCTCAAATGAGCTTCAAGAGCTTGTCGCCAATCGACATCATCCACCATGACGTGGTGAAGAAATTGTTGAGATCGCTTGATTCCTCATTTGATACTCCGCAATCGATGATACAAGAGCGCGTCGACTACAAGTCACTTGATCCAGCTGATATTATCAAGAGGCTAAATACTCATGAGTTCCAGCCTTTGTCAAAAGAGAGATCTCTATGGTTCTAGCTATGGAAAAACACGCGCTCAAGGCCAAGGCAATGTGTCTCGAATCGAGTGTGAAGACTCGTAGTAGCCTTTGGTGATCCTCAAGAATTAGGCCAGGAGCTAGCACTACTCGTGAAGAAATTCCAAGTTCTCAAGACGTGGTCGCTGGAAAATCCTCAAGAAGCAAAGTGATTCCTCATCCAAAGGACTATAAGAGAAGACTTTGTCACAAATGCAAGAAACCTGGTCACTACATCCAAGATTGTCCTCGCGGGAAAAGGAATTAAAGAAGAAGAAACACAAGGATTACAATTCTGATGACGCCAAGAAGAAGAAGAAATCATCGAAATCTTCATCATCAAAATCCTCAAAGCCTTCTTCTCACAAGAAGAGTAGCTCCAAAAAGGCTCTCGGCATTCATTGGCAAGGAAATGGACTCAAGCTGAATCTGAGGAACATGAGGAAGAGGAGGCATCGTAAGAACTGAGTCTGGTGTGGCGAAGTCTAGCTCTCGCCATCGCTTTTGTCGCCAAGTCTATCTTCAACTCAAGAAAATGACCTCACCAACAAAGTCGATGAAGATAGTGATGACTATGCTCCCACCTATTGCTTCATGGCAAAGGGTTCCAAGGTACTCAAATATACCTCCTCCAATCTAGTGAAAATGAATCATGAAGATCTAAAGCCCAGCTTACTCAAAACTTGCTAAGATTGTCTGAAACAACAAAGGGCTTTTGAAAAGGTTCAAAACATGCTAGATAAGAGTGATGATATGTTAGGTGAAGAAATGGATCGGACTAAAGCCTCGACCTCAAAATCTTCAGAGACTTCACTAGGTTTGATAGCCTTCAAGGTCATCATAACACTCTCTTATCTCGATCATGAGAAACTTTCTTATGAATTTCTTCAAAGAAAGCAAGATCTTGAGAAGCTAAGAGTGAATTATGAAGATCTTCGTATGAGCGCGATTCATTACTTGCTCAACAAATCAGCTTCTCGTGAAAAAATTTGTTCCTCCATGTTTAAAGTGCATTGAACGTGAATCGCTAATTCTTCACCAATGTTCAAATGCTTCAACTGTTATAAATTCTTCACCTGCCTCAGCTATCACTAATTCCTCATCCGAGGACATTGCTAGTATCATCGACGATGCAGTGGCTGAAGGAATTGTATATGACAGCATGTACAAAAGCCTCAAAGGGCATCCGACTCTTTGTGATGTGCTTAAAAGCAGCATCCTCAACAGAACCCTAGGAAAGAGGGTATTGCCTTTGAGAGGAAACTCAATGCTGATGGAACATATTGGAAGCCTAAGCAAGATCCCAAAACCTCATGGGTTGCTGCAAAGGGATCTCCAACATCCATCTAACTTATCCGGCTTTACATGCTAATCTCCTCATTCTTCCCGATGAGTCATTTGACTCAACTATAAACTGTTCAAAAATCAGAATCGCGAAGTATTTGCTAGATATGTTGGCACTAATCGCAGGAACGGTTCCCCATGAAGAAAATCTGTTCCCAAGAAGTGCCTTTGAAAGTCGTCAGTGAATGTCCTCATGACACCAATTCGTGAAGAATAGGAACCCCAGATCAAATTCTTCATATGGACCAAATTCTTCATATGGATCCAAGTCCTCATAATGACCAAATTCCTCACATGGATCAAAGTCCCTATATGATTATCATCGTGCTAACAACTCTGCTTTCGCAGGGTAGAGCTAAGGGTTGAATATGTGCATTATTCTTCAAACCAATATGTTCATAAGTCCTCAAGAATTTCTCCGCTTATTCATATGCTTACCCTAACCCTCTTATGTGAAACGAAATGGATTGGCCTCTATGCCACCATTCTCATATGGTGCTCGCAGATTGATGAACTCTTTGCCACCCCTTCAGATGTGGGTGGTGAAGAAAAAGAACTAACCTCTCTCAGAAGTCAGTCTCCGCATTGCTTTGAACGCCTCAAGAATTTGCTAGGGCCCGACAAAATGCCCGGAAGGACGCAGTTAATCATGATGAAATGAACTTCATTTCACACGCCTCTTACCGCTATCCATTAATACCGTCTCGATGAAATTATCCGATGAACTTGATATCATATTCTTCACCGATGAAGTATATGAGATCGTAAGTTGCACTAATTCATCCGCAGGATGATCAACCCAAAGCCACCGAGTGGGTTCTCGATAGTGGATGTACAAATCACATGACCGGTGACAAGAATCTATTGATGGATGCTCCCTTATCACCGCCTCATCTCAAGCATATCATCTTTGGCCGACAAAGGCAAAAGTCAGTATTGGGTCTTGCAGCATTGCGATCTCTAATGACATACATATGGACAAAGTCATGCTTGTTGGGTCCTTAGGTGTCGGGACCCCGATCCTAAGTCACACCGATCTAGCATGTAACACATCATATTCCTTTGCGCCTCACGCACGGTATTCCCACCGTGTCGCTTTACCATGGCCCGGGACCGCTTATGCCTTTTGGCTCACGTGATATGATGGTGTCGCTAGCATCCATATGACAGAGAACCCGCCGACATATGGCTAGTCGTGGAACCCAAAGCGGCGCTTAACTTATGGGGACAGTGCATACATGAATCACATCGAGCATGTCGGTCATCAACGATATATTCGTTGTAGCACTGGCTAACAGACTCCGTATCCCGGGTAGCAGTGCTAGGCAGACTCAATAACACGTGACATTTCAAGGGATGTATATAGGAACGAGGTGAAACACATGCCGCCACCAAGTGTCCAAGCAGAGTGCTGAAGTAGCGGTGACTCGTGAACCGGCAGTAGCGGACTACTATCGCCGTAAGCACGAGACTACATTTCCTATAAGAGAGGCTACTAGGATAAACAACTAGGTTGTTTGATCCCACACATAGCAATACAAGTTACACGTGACGTGATAACATGCAAGTATGTGCCGCATAAACATGGCATCACAACATAACGCAAACTCATATAGATAAAAGCTCGTAAGAGCCACATAGCAATAATACAAACAGGGTCACATGACCCATCATTCAGAGCATACAAGCAACAAGCGAAGCATTACATGTCCGAAAGTACGCATAACTACAAAAGAAAAAGGCCGAGAAGCCCGACTATCTACAAGACCCTCCCATGGGTACAAGATCGAGCTGAGGTAACAAGTTACTCGTCAAGTCCAAGCGAACTACTAGTAAGACCAAGTCTCCGCCGCAAAAACATAATAAAGCAACGTGAGTACAAAGGTACTCAAGAAGACTTACATCGATCCTATCATACATGCATTAGTGTCAAAAGGGTAATGTGGAGTTTAGTTGCAGCAAGCCAGCCTTTGACTCTGTGGCTATCCCGTTTCTATTTAATCGCAAGAACTCTTTGAGGTGAGACAACGTACACGAGTCCACTAATCACCACATCAATACACTACTACGGATTCATTCCCTGCCTCCATACGAAGGCCATCCATAGCACTCACACTTGTCTTGAGCATTTTAGAGTATCCACTTCAAGTTGTCTATGTACCACGAAGCATCCAAGAAGTCCATAACCGAGGACACGGCTATTCAATAGATCATGATAACCCCCGCAGGGTGTACTTCTTCACACACGCCCCGCCACTTACCGCCATATACACGCCATGTATCTCGGCAACCTTCAAGCTGAAGCCTCGCGAGGGTGTCGGCCACGACCGACTAACCACACAAGACTCTAGTCCGTGCTTATCGCCTATTCGGTTCCATCCGCAAGGAGATCCGCCGGGTGTCGCCACGGCCCCAAACGATGTGAGCAGGGTTCCCAAGCCCACCATCCCGTGCCACTTGGTACACCGTGCCACCTGTGTTTAGTTCTGTCCTAAGCCCAGTTCTGCCGGGTGCCACTTGTAGAAAAATAGCACTACCTTACAAACACCGTAAACTAGTTACACTCCGACAGAGATCAAGTTGATTAATAAGTCGAGAGGGTCGAAGTTACGGAACCCAATGTGTGGTAGTATCGAGTCATTGGACAACATACATAGAACTCAAGGCTTATGATCGTTCCAAAGGAGACAACCCACCATGTACTCCTACATGGCCTCTCACCGCTACCTTTACCAAATCGTGTTCACACACTTCACTCTCAAAGATCGAAACATAGAATCAGACTCCAATTCATTCCCAATGAATCGCACTGACACAACTCTAAGCAATAGCGTGCATAGCATGGTAGGAACACAACATGGCTCAATCAACTCCTACACATGCTAGTGGGTTTTAACTATTTATCGTGGGCAATGACAGTCATGCAGAGGAATGGGTTCAACTATCGCAGCACAAAGTAAAAGTGTGAATCGTTGTTGTCCTAATGCAATAACCGAGAGCAGGAGCGAGAGAGTAGGATTGTATCGAATGAACAAGGGATTTGCTTGCTCGGTAAGTCAATAAGGGAGGCACCGCTTCATAGATGTGTACTGAACGCCTCCTGAAAGTGACCTATCGAGAAGGAACGGCGTCGCAATCAATACACAATCATATGCAACAATATGATGCATGAACATGGCATGTAGATGTGATGCTGTTTGAGTTAATGCAACTGTATTCGATTTGAATGAAGTCCATTTGAACCAAAGGTTCAAATGCAATTCCAAAGTAAGCTCTTATAAATGCCATTTAGAGTTTCACTTATACAGCATGTATAAGTTGGTTTGTCATGCATGAAACTAGTACAGATGGATAGATTGAATTTTTCTGATAATTTTTCATATATAAATTATTTCAATCTGAGCTACGTTGAATTTCTATGAATTTTGAAGTTTTGAATATATTCTGGAATTTCCGATTTAAATTAATTCCGTAAAATAAATATTATTGCGGCCAAGACCGCAAGCACGACGCCGGTCAATCATGGGCTGGTTGTCAACCCGACGGGGGTCCACGCCGTCAAACGGGTCAAACCGGGGTTATTTTAAATTAATTAGAGATTAGGGGCACTAGGGCCCACCGACGTTGTCGAGGGTCCATTAACGGTGATTAGCCTTGCTAATCACCCACCCACGGGCCCACCGACGCCGGGCGAGGTCAAACGGCCAACCGATCGCTAAGCCGCTGGGCGACCACGGCTCGTGGAGTCCGCGAGAAGCCACGGAACGGCGCTCGGAGAGCACCGGGCGTAGCCTGTGGTTTCTCCCGCCTGTGGAAGCGGCATTTGAGCTGGGCGCCGGAGTCGGCCGAAAGCGCAGCCGCGGCGCGGCGGCCGGAGCTCGCTCGAAAGGGACGACGCTACTACGGGCGCACGGGACGAACGGAGAGAGGGGAAGGTGGCGGAGCTCATCGCGTTGCAACGTGCAAGGCCGAACGGGCTCGGGATGTACTGACGACGCGGCAGCACGGCCGCTGGAGATCCGCACGGGCCGCGGGTTGCTGGAGACGGCGGCCGGTAAGGTGATGGAGCGGCCCGAGGTGCGTGGCTTGACGAGGGGGTAGAGAGTCGGCGGACAGCTGTGGACACGATTTGAGGAACGAGAGGGGAGGCGGTGGCTACACGGCGGCGGCAGCAGCGGGCCTTGCATGCGTTTGGCAAGGGTGGGGAGAGAGAGCTCAGGAGGGGGAGAACGAGAGAGAGAGAGGAGAACGGTCGGGCGGCGCGTGGCGCACGCCCTGGGGCATCCAAAGCACGAGGGGGAGAGGGCAGTGTGCAGGAAGGTCGAGGTGGCGCGGGCGCCAAGCAAGGCTGCGCCTGCGGGCACGGCCTGCCCTCCGTCGGGGAGGAAGACGACGTGAGGAGGGAGGTGGCTGGCCGGGCTGGCTGCCACTGCTGCCGGGCCAAGTAAGTCAGTAAGCTCCCCTTTCCTATTTATTTCTTTTCTATTTTTCTCGACATTTGTTTTGATTTAGATAAAATACTAAACTAATTTATTTAATTATGCCAATTTTGCAGAGCTAACTATATTATTCCGTAGCTCCTCAACAAAAGGCACAATTTTTGGACAATATTTTATATATATAATAATATATATCCAAGGCAAATAATTATCAGCATTAATTCCAAATGCCCAAAATAAATACTTTAGGAGATCCCAAAATATTGGTTAGATTGTTATCTCCGCCCAATATTTTCAGAGGGCCACATGAGCATTTTTTCTGGACCTTTTGGAGCAATTTTTATAGGTCATTTCAAAAGCTTATTCTGAGGGTTTCACAAACCTCATTTCAAAATTAAATGGAATTTAAACATGATGCACAATGACTAGCTAGCCTTGAGCATACCAGAACTAGGATGTGACAACTCGCCTCATTTGAAAGAATCTCGCCCCGAGATTCGTGGGTCGACGGAAAGAAAGCGGGTACTCCAATCAAGACGCATCTTTTCCGCCCTGTGTAGCTTCTCGGAATGATGAGACCACCGAACCTTGAGAAACTTGATATTCTCGACGCCGAGTAACACGCTCGCTTGATCAAGAATGCGAACCGGTACTCCCCAGATGTGAGGTTATCTTGGAGATCAAGCGCTTGCGGTCCACTCACGGATAGGATCCGAGAAGCAACGCCGAAGTTGAGAGACGGAAGACATCATGAACTCGAGAAAGATGTGGGGTAGTCTCCAATCTGGTAGGCAACCTCTCCTCGCTTAGCGAGAATGCGAAAAGGGCCAATGTAACGAGGAGCCAACTTGCCTTTGATATCAAACGATGGGTACCCTTTAGAGGAGTAACCTGGCAAGCCTTTGTCGCCAACTTCATAAGCTACTTCCTTATGACGACGGTCATATTCGGCTCTTTTGACGAGATTGGGCTGTTTTCAAATTCTCAATAATGATGCGAACTTGCTCTTCTGCCTCTCGGATCATGTCCGTCCAAAGAATTGTCTTTCACCGTTTCTCACCAGTTTAAAGGTGTTCGACATCTTCGCCCATAGAGAATCTCAAAAGGAGCTTTGAGACCGGATTGATAGCTATTGTTATAAGCAAACTCGGCGAAAGGAAGACATTTCTCCCAATCCATACCTAATGAGATAACGCAAGCTCTAAGCATGTCTTCGAATTTGGTTGACCCTTTCCACCGACCACTTGACCGAGGGTGGAAAGCGGTAATCAAGAAAAGATGGGTTCCCATGGCAGTTTGGAAACTCTCCGTAAATGAGAAGTGAAAAGACTCACACGGTCTGAGTTGATCTCAGTGGAACACCATGGAGTGACACTATTCGAGAATGCATAAGTCACGAAGCTGACTAGCAAAGGATACTCTCTCTAACAGTGAAGGAAGTGAGCCACTTTGGAAAGACGATCAACTATCTACGAAGATAGCATTATTCCCTTTCTTGGTCCCGGAAAGCCGGTGATGAAATCCATACCAACTTTATCCCATTTCCACCTGTGAATAGCTATGGGTTGAAGGGTGCCAAAGCAGGCCTTTGATGCTCGCTTAACGCGCATTGGCCGCAAACGCCACAGCTTAGCAATAAATCGAGCGTATTTCTCTTCATCTCGTCCACCGTAACTCTCCGCGAGGTCCCGATACATCTTAGTACTACCGGATGAATTGTGAGAGGAGATTCATGCGCCTCCTTAAGAATCAGCTTGTCGAAGATGTTGCTTTGGGACCACCAGCGGTGCCCAAAGAAAACGACACCTCGATCATCTATAGAGAAACTACCAGAATACCCTTGGCAACATTTCTCTTGATCCCGTAATCCCCGATCATGCTTCCGGCTTCTGTGATATGATCCACCGTAGTAGGTTTCGCCACCAAGGTAGAAAGGAACCGTGAGGAGCAATGAAGGTTAAGCTTACAAAATTCCTCATGGAGAAGTGGTTATCTTGCTGCAACATGAGATTGTTGCAATAGGATTTA
>JAHIAM010018133.1:0-22186 GCA_021605205.1 Aegilops longissima | reverse complement strand
AATTCGCAGATCTTGTGGGCACTTGGCAGATTACAACCTTGAGCAAATCAAACTTGGTATCATTTTGGCTACCGTAAGATTCCGAGTATTCGGGCCCCCAAAGCAAAGCAGAAGGTTAATCAAGGAAGGGGATCAATCGTCGGTGTAGACCTCCATGATCATCCAGCCGTAGCCGACCGGCCGACGAACACCATCCATGACGTGTTCATGCCGCACCAAAGACATACCGTTAATGTAGCCGAGGCTGACGGGATCAGATCGCAGTGAAGGGGGTTGATGCTCACACCCCACGATCGTTATGCTGCGTGACACGCCGCTTCAAGATCGCGGCATCAAGAAGCAAGGAGCTGGCTTAAAAGCTCGCCCGAGGGCTTTGAGTAAACGGTACAGCCTCGACGAAGCACGCAGCGAGCTTATGGTACTAAGATTGTCCACACGCCAAACAATGAGCTTGATTACCTCTGTGGGGAGCAAATTCCAGCCACTCTTTCGGGACGCGCTGCTCTTCTACCATTGTTAGTGCTTGGGTTTTGACGAGGGGAGGCGCTTAGCTTCCAGGGGATGGAAGCTTGACAAGATTATGTGCGGACAAAGATGGAGAAGCTTAATATGTGCATCGAAGTGGACAGTGATGATGACTACAACACGCACGCTTGACTTACGACACATACCAAAGCAGCAGAGGGTCATATCGATGCATAACTTGCTTGAGTGATCACAATATCGGTACTCCCTACAAAGACTTACTACATAAATTATACCCTAGCTTGCTAGAGTAGAGTAGTAGAGTAGGACTCGCCTACTACTAGCACCGGAGTAGTAGTAGTATATTCTAATCTAAAATAGTTACAAACTTCAATGCCTCGAGCGTGGAACCACTACTAACCGTGCTCAAAGACCGTGGTCACGTGGTGTTTGGACTTATATGCAAAAATAGCAAGATGCCCTGCATTACACGGCACACCATCATCACCAACTCGCTTTTTTCCTCTACTCCTCCTATAAAAAGACTCTGCTTGGTGATGATGGAGGCGAGGAGGCGAAACCACCTGGGCAGAAGGGACGGCGCGAGCACTATTCGATTTGTTATAAAAACAAAGAAGAGTAGTAGAGATAGAGACATAGGGAGGAGCACGAGGTTGTGGGAGATAAGATGAACGAGGCAAGGCCTCATCTCGTAAATGTGGAGAGAGGTGCGTATCTTTTGTAAAATTGTCATAGTTGGCTTCTATCCGCCGATATAGATCGGACGGTCTATATTACAAGATGGCAGTGCATACCATCATCACCAACTCGCTTTTCTATAAGAGTACTATAAGAGGCTCCAGCGCTGTATGGAACATCAAGATGCATTTATACGAGTTGTTTATCTTGTGGGAGACGAAGATGAACGAGTCAAGTCCTTATCTACAAATGAGAGGGTGCGGTATCTTTTAGCAAAATTGTCATAGTTTGCTTTCATCCATCGATATAGATCGACGGTCCATATTGCGTGATGGCAGCACACCATCATCACCAACTCAGTTTTTTATAAGAGAGAGATATAGATACATATAGATATAGATAGATAGAGACTAGGAGTACTAGTAAGGACACCATCTAATGCTTCGTGCTACTATACTTCCATTCGCGGGCGCTGTTGAAATCTGGGAGCGACTCCGCATACCGGGCAGCCACACTTCACCGACGACACTTCTTTTCCACCTCGCAACCTCTTCTCAACGACATGGGCGCATAACTCAACGCCAATGGTGCTAGCTCCCATTGCACCATATGTGTTTCTGTCTTCCTGTTCAAATCGGTAGAATTCATGTTTCTACTCTATCCTACTACTATGCTAGTCCACATGATTAGTTTCATCACCGTTATAGCCGCCATGATTTATTTTGTGCTTATTTGGATTAAATCTCGAGTAACTTGCTCATATATTCAATCGGGCGCAACGCCCCTACAGCCACTCCCTGCTTCATGGACGGCCGGTCGATGCCTCCAAGGAGCCCTTCGCCCATCGCTATGAGTGCCCGATGCTTGTGGCCACGGGCGGACATGGTGCATCACCATGGATGCGCAGCGCGGTCACCGCTGGCCGGCGGAGAACATCAAGTACGACACGCTACCGGTTCACCATGCCGGAGTCGCTGGAGGATCACCGCCGCCGCTAGTCTCGGAGGAGGACGGCATCGCCTTCCTCTTGATCGTGGCACCGGGCGAGGCTCGCGCAGCCGCCGCCTGCTTCGTAATGTGCTGGCTAGGTGTCACCGCGACGCCGATAATCGACACGAGGCGATGTATGGGTGCGTGGTCATTGTTACTAACCCTCCGGGTCGCGTGGCGGCACACCGCCTCATCGGACGGACTTGGACTCGGGAGCTGACTATCCCACCAATGTGGACTTGGAAACCCATGGCATCCTTTACTCCGCCGACGCTGCACGGGACTCCAAGGAGGTTCACCCGACATACGATTATCAAGTGCACTTACAAAACATGTAGTGTGTGGGAGCTTATACGTTGTCTTTGCCGCTTTTGATTCTCGTAAGCTTGTCGTTAAACTTGAGTGGCTTTCACCGCAATCCTTCCTTGAACCGCCTCCTCAATGAGCTGATGTAAGACACTTTGGGTTTCATTTGATAATGGAAACGGGAGGAGCCCCTGTTCTTCTAAACAAATACGCATTATCAAGTTAAATGTTGATCATTAGTCTTCGCCAATGTAATCCGCTGTCTAAGCATGTGGAGACTTCCATGCAGGATCTTGCTCTATTGGAGTATCGCGCATGAATAAAAGTGTATCCGCTTATGGTTTAGTCTAGAATCTTCCATGTATGAATTTTTACTACAAGATCGGTGAAAGACTTACGATGAACCATTTCTTACATCTCCTCTCGCCCTTTGCAAGTCATCCCGATTTAATCCTCCGCCTAGGTGTATAAGGGCATGGTTAATATTACTTAATAGTATAGCCAATCGTTGACTATAAGAAAGTGCCATGTCATCTGTAGCCAACATGTATAACAATCGATACTCAAAAACTAATTTTAAAGATCATTTCTTGCAAAGCACAATAAGTGTTATTTCTTCACAAGTTTTGGATGCAGGTTGAATAGTTGAACGCTTTTGTTTGCAAAAGATACCTTTTATCTATTTCACCCGTGATGTTTGTGAGCTCTAGAGATGAGATAATATCCAAGAAACCTATCGATACCCGCTACACATGAGATGACCCCTACATCCTTTGTCAAAATAAACAACTCCCGATCAATGCATTTCACTCTTCGTGCAACGACGGGCACCTTACTACTATAGATTAGTACGACCAAAAATTGAACTAACATTATATATAGTACGATAAATACCGATGCATGTCACCTAAAATTATATCATTCAAAACTATGTTCAAATACGAATCCAACGATATAGTTTTTGTTGACATGCACTAACATTTTGTCGCTTAAATCTTCACCAAATTCAATGAGGGACTAATAAACCACGACCGATGTAGTACAAGTGTAGAGGGCGCATTGCACGGAGTCTCACCTCTCACCTCATTGTATGCCAAAGAAGTCATTATATCACAAAACCCAACCACTCCCAAAGAATAAGTGGCCTGGTAAAATAAACGGACAAGCAACCATCACATCCCTCCGCCTTTTTTTGCATTTCATCTCTCTCAGATTTATTTTTTTCCAGCTCATCTCGCACACTCGATCCCTAGCTACTACTCCTAGGCCAGTTTTTTGGGCTTCCCCAATTTTTCCCACAAGACTAGTCACAAGTGAGAGTAACAATAAGGCGCCTCACCATTTATTTGGGCTTCTAAACTACTACTCATTCTGGTTTATTCTCACTATTCTAATTTGTGCAATTTTGACCAAAGATTTAGCAAATAAACATTAACGCTTTCGCTTTCTCCTCCTCCTGGTCAAGGTACAGCCCTAAGATGACTTACTCACCTAGACGGATGGAGTAGTGCATGTGACATGCACTAACATTTCATTAGTTAAATTTATGATCAAAATTTGACAGGCGTTGGGAATGGGGACTGCCGTGTCAACACCGCGGATCTCGGTAGGGGGTCCCGAATCGGCGCCTAGGCGGATGGTAACAGGAGACAAGGGACACGACAGTTTTTACCAGGTTCGCCCTCTCGATGGAGGTAAACCCTACTCCCGCTTGATTAATATTGATGATATGGGTAGTAAAAGAGTGGATCTACCACGAGATCGTAGAGGCTAAACCCTAGAAGCTAGCCTATGGTATGATTGTTGTTCGCCCCACGGACTAAAAACCTCCGGGTTTATATAGACATCGGATAGGGTTAGGTTACACGTAGTCGACACAATGGTAGGAGATCTACATATCCGTGCATATCGCCAAGCTTGCCTTCCACGCCAAGGAAAGTTCCATCCGACACGGGACGAAGTCTTCAATCTTGTATCTTCATAGTCCAGAGTCCGCCAACGGTGATAGTTCGCTATCCGGATATCCCCTAATCCAGACTCCTCAAGAGCTCTCCTAACCAGGCTTCAATGACGATGAGTCCGCGCAGAGTTTGTCTTTGGGATTGCGAGGCGGTTCTTCTCCAAATTCCATATACTTGTCGTAATAGTGTCCGCTTCGATAAATGCTATGCTCCTTGGCTTCCACGCCCAATAATGGCCATCTTCCACGTGTTTGAATGAATGCAAAAGCCAGGTATTTTTACACTTATCCCCAGCTGCGCAAATGAGCTGTCTATAAAAGGGACGAGGATCTAGATCCGAGTCACACCATCCTCCCTCCGCGAAGCTTTCATCGAGCGCCCGACAAAAATCCATTCCATCATGGATACGACGCTCCTCCTTCCTCGCGCCCCAGCTTCTCAGCACTGAAATTGGGAGAGATTCTCATCCCGCGATAGCTTAGCTAGTGACACTCCAAACCAAGGATTTCTTCCCGCCTTCATGGTTCCGGCTTCGAGTCGGACTTCCACCTATAAGGGCGGAAAGCAAGCGGAGAGTGTCCCCGATCCCTCCAAAGGAGAGCGGGTATGCTTTGTCTCTTATCTAGTAAGAGGACTCGATTTCCGCCCATCCGCTTTCTCCGGGCTCTTGAGTTCTACGCCTCCGCCTGTACCACCCACGCCTGCCTCCATTTTGCACATCGCGGGCTTCGTGGCCCTTTGCGTAACTGTTCTTGGGCGCCGAGGCTCATTTTGCTGTGGAAGAGATTATTCGCTTTGTACCCTGCTCTCACGAGGGGTCAATATATCAAGTGGGCGAGCGAGCTATGGCGCATCGCCGACCAGATATCTATCCGAACCCCGGAAGAAGGCGCCCAAGACCGCTGCCGGAATGGTTTTATATAGAAGACGTCCCGCTGCCGGATCCTGTTCGGATCGGTCTCTCGGAGTTCAGCAATGCTCCCATGAAGAAACGCCTGAGTTGGCGCCCGTGGAGCCCGCAGAGGGAAGACGACAGGGACGTCCTTTACCTGATGAGCCGAATAAGATTGTTGGCTCATTCTGGACTGACCATCATCGGTATCATGGCCACATGCATTATGCGGGGGCAGCCGCCCAAAGATAGGGGCCACCCCATGGGATTTCAACGGGAGGACGATGCCACCCGCCATGGTCAGAAGGGGCCGGGATCGGTCGCCGATCCGGTGAAGATCTTGTCCGCGATGTACAAGGGAGAAGAGGAAGATTTTTCCGCTACCCATTGAACGGATTTTCTACAATCTCGGCCGGGTAAGCGGACATTTTTTGCACATCCGATCCGTATTCCCATGGTTAGGTATCTCATTTTGTGATTTTGACGCAGGAATTGCGCCAGCCGAAAAGACATAAACAGCCGCTTCCACAACCCGAGGATCCGGAAGGTCCTCAATCCGCCTCCCAAGAGGATCCGGACATATTGGTGGAGCTGATCGAGGGGGTTTTCACCAATTGAGCATCGATAATGCCTTTGGTTGCCATTACGCCGACACCCCTAATACTTCCAGCCTCACAGGTGTAATCGAGACCGAGGTCCCAATACTCTAATAATGACCAATCCGGCTTATTTTTTATCACCGTGATACCAATGGTGTTTCGCAGAGAGTATCTTCGAGGCAGGAGGCCGAGCTCATGGGCGGCTAGCCAACAAGGCAGACGGCCCTCAGCAGCTAAAAAAGAAGTGCGGTCCGGATCAAACGCCACCGCAACAGTGATGGCGCTGGCACCATATTCCCTGTGATTGATTCCCGAAGGCGATTAACGCCGGTGCTCTTTTCAGAAAAGAGCGCCGCCGGATCGTGTCCGGAGAGGTTGCCAATCGAGCCTCCGCCAGCCGTGCTCCAAAGCCGGGTCCGTAAGTGGAGGCGAAAGCATGAGGCGCGGGCCGGACGCCCGGCTGTGCAGGATGCCGAGATTGTCCGCCACCAACTCCGAGGTGAGAGCGCCATGAATCACAGCGCCACGACAGCTTCTTCGTGGACGACAGCTTTCCCAAGAGGCATTGAATGCCTTCAATTGGAGATGCGCACTCGTCCGCCAAGATGGTCTAGCCAGAGCCACGGAGCAAGATGTAAAGGACATACGGGTGAGGAAATTTGATGCTTATATATGCCAAGAGTCTCGAGACTTAAAATAGTTAGAATAACTGATTTAAGGATCATTTGTTATGCAGGATCTACAAAAAAGAATTCCCGACCGTCCCAGAGCTTGAAGAATGCAAGGCCCAACTTGAGGTCAAGACTAGCCGCCTGTGGGGAGCCACAGAGACGCCTCCTGTAATATATGCTTCAAAAGATAAGTAGTTTGTGAAGTGCGGTGTGTAACTGACAACAATATTGCAGATGGCGCCGACTAGATCCGGACAAGCAACAGCTCTTGCGCGGTTGAAGGTCAAGTAGAATGTGCTTACAAGGGTGAGGCAAGAGAAAAATAATCTCAGATGCCAACACCCAGCTGGGTGAGGAACTAAAGGATGTTCGTGCTCAGCTGTCGGACTTCGTGGACTTCGTCATGCATTTATAGTAAGTGCTTGAGCAAACTTTGAAAAGAGTTCGTGAGGAAGTCAACTAACAGAGTTATGTCCAGAGGTATGCTCATGGGTCGCCCCGCAGAGGAAATGCCCGGTTCCCACGGGTGACCTTCTTCCCGAAGTTATTGCAACCGCATTAACGAAGTTCGGCAGTGATGAAAGGCGCTGCCTGTGCCTTGTGGCCATCTATCTCCCCGCCTCAAGGCCTTTAGAGCTTGTAGAGAAGCTTCAAGGAGCACGGCGCGCTCCGACTATGGAAGATATCGGCCTGTCATCAAGGCGCCAGGAGACCCGGGCCATGGTGAAGACGCTGCACACGGCTATGACCCAAACCACATGGCCGAGGTCGGACCTATGGGGCCCGACGGAAGGAGATCCCTCAGAGTTTAGTGTACGCCAAGTAGAGTTGGCCGCAGTATTCCCAAAGAAGACTGTAAACTAGACAGCCTATTAGATGGCATTGAAGAGGAATACAATCACCAATTTGACTATGTAATTTAAAATGACATGTAAAATGCCTTCTAGCCGGATTGTAGATCGCTTGTCGTGAACGGACCTTTTTGCTTCAACCTCGACCCAATAGTCCGGAGGTGTCCGAATACCCTCGCGTTATGTAAAAACCGGGCATGTGGAGACCAAAGCGAGGGTCATGAGTTCTTTATCGCACAAGTGCCCAACTAGTTATGTTATATTACATGGTTAGTAAGAAACATCTTCCGTGGAGAATAGTTCCGTTAGGGGTTCTTTCTCGGGAGGCATGCCCAAAGTGCATGTCCTGACCGTGAAAAAGGTAAAAGCATCTGGGGCAGATAAATGAAAATAAAAATCGCCTTTAGTTCACCGACCAATATTCCCTTAAGAACGCTAGCTTTCTTCACCCAGCTTGAGGTACACGTCCGCTGACCCGCGGTAATAATCGCAGAGGTGCTCCTTTACCACCTAGCCGAACAATCGGGAACGAGGGGTAAGCACAGAGCCAGCAACCCAGCTTGGCCAAAACTTAAGTCATATCGATGCATATAATGGTGAATAAAACGCATATGCGAAGTGTGATACATGTGTTGGGCATAAAGCCTGTGATAAATAAGCTTCGTTAAAGGAGCCCCTGTGTATAATGAGCGAGGGTAGCGCCAAGTGTAAAAGTAACAATGCGCAAACGAGCCTTGAACGGCTTCGTAAAAAGAGGGAGAAGGAGAGAAATAAAAGACAACTTAAAGTATAAAATATAGACGGAGGAAGGAGACTAACTCGTAATCCGCGCTAGGCGAGAATCTTCGGAGAGGGCTGCTCCATGGGTTCGCTCGAGTCGGTTATCCGGCGCGCTTGCAGACGGTACGCTTCCGCCGTCGACTTGGTCAATGATGAAGGGACCTCCAATTTGGGCTTGAGTTTGTCCTTTTTCTTGTCCGCAGCGAGAACTAGTTCGCCAACATTGTAAACTTTGGCCCGCATTTCCTCGCTTTGATATCTTCGAGCTCTGTTGATAGAATGCGGAACGAGCTTTTGCCACGCCACGCCTCGTCCAATGCGCCCAGTTGTCCCGCCGACGAGCTCGGCTTTCTCGCTTCTTCGTATGCGCACGCCGAGGTGAGTCATGAATTATGTCGCAGGCAAAACTGCTCTCGCTACCAGATACCATGAAAAATGGTGTGAACCGTAGTGTGATTCAGCGGGGTCCGCAGCCCCGTGAGTACGTAGTCGAGATCCTCTACCCAAAGGCGTGTTAGATTCCTTGAGGGACCACACTAGTCCGGGTTTAATGTCGCCGATAATTAGACCGCTTGCTCGCCGACTTGACCGTTAGTTTGGGGGTGATAGATCAGCGTAGTCGAGCTTGATGCCCATGTTTTTGCACCGCATTTTGACCTCGCCGGCCGTGAAGTTCGTGGCCGCTATCGCGATGATGCTATGGGGACGCCGAATGCTGTACTACCCCGATATGAAGTCTATCACCGTCCGGATTCATCCGCCTTTGCTGTGCTTGGCTCTATCCATTTGGTGAATTTATCCACCATGACCAATAGGTATTTTTCTTGTGGGTTCCTCCTTTAAGGGGTCCAACCATGTCAAGCCCCCTGCACCGCCAAGGGCCAGTGATGGGTATAGTTTTGAGGGCGGTGGGTGGCATGTGGCTTGATTAGCAAAGAGCTGGCAACCGACGATCGCTGGACTAAGTCCTGAAAGATCCGCCCGGTTGCCGGCCAATAAAATCTTGTACGGAAGGCCTTGCCTACAAGGGCCCGGCTACGGCATGGTGCCCACCGAGTCCGCATGAATTTCAGCCAGAGATTCCGCCTTCCTTCTTCTTCGGAGATACACCTTTAAAGGACTCGTTGTGCTTTTCTTATAAAGCTCTCCTCATGGACCTTATAGTCTTTAGACCGCCAGACTATGCAATGGGCCTCGCTTGTTCCCTGGAAGTTCCCGCCTAGTTAGGTAAGCTAGGAATGGTTCTGTCCACGTGGCAATGACTGCCATTATTGCGGGCTGACGGTGTTATTTCGCTATGGGACCACCAATTATGTCCGTGTGGGCAGTAGTTGGGTCCGGGTTGTTATTTCCGACTCTCCTCCCATAGCACGGATGGCTTGAAAAGCCTCTAGGAAGATGTTTGGGGATTTGCATCGCTTATGCGCCTAATGCGCTAACACGCCCGCTGCCCTGGTTGTTATCCCGCTATGTGGTGAAATTCGAGCCCTCAAACCGAAATGACATTTTTAGGACGGCATTGCGATAAGATGCCATTTTCGTATCCTGGCATCAAAGTCCCCATTTATTTGGGATATCGCGAGGTTCAATCCTCGCAAGCACTCTAGGCGCTGAATGCCCATGGAGACTACCATCGAGATCGTAGAAGGGCCTCAGATTCGCTGCATTGTTGGAGTCCGTGTACATTATTTGAATTACGATTGACTGTATTCCGTTGGGGATGTCGTGAACGACGCCAGCCCCTGTGCCGCCAACATTTTGGAGCCGTCAAGCGCATGATCGTTGGAATATGCGCCTGCATTTTAGGGAGTTCGCCTCAGTCCATTCGCCATGAAGTCAGCCAAAACTTGCGATTTAATAGCTCGCCATGGCTTGTAGGTTATGTCGAACGGAGGAGCTCAATGGCCCATTTAGCAATCCAGCCCATTATGCTATGTTGTTTATAATGTCATTAAGAGGTACTTCGAGGCTATCGTTATCAAACACTCTGGAAGTAGTGTCGCAGCTTCCGGATGCCATGAACACTGCGCGATGCTATCTTTTGATAATGCGGTACCGTGACTTGCATGGAGTTAGACAAGGACACGAGTAAACTGGTTTTGGAGAGGAACTTGTGTTCGCCCTGCTTCGCTCATCAACGAGCACCGCGCTTACAATTTGATTGGTTGCTGCGATGTATAATAGAATTGGTTCATTTATGTTGGGCGCGGTCAGACCGGATTTGTTGCCAATATGGCTTTGATTTCTTCGAAGTCCGCCGTGGCAGCATCCATCCACTGGCGTTCGTGCGCCGAGGAGGCGATAAAGGGTAATGCCTTTTCTCCTGTTGGAGATAAAGCGCTTAGAGCCATGCATCCAGTAAATTTTTGTATTTGTTTGAGATCTTTGGGGATATCCAATTATGACAGAGCTCGATCTTGGCTGGGTTTGCTTCAATTCCTCTACCGGATACAATGAAGCTCAAGAGCTTTCCGCTGGTACGAAAACGCATTTTTCCGGTTGAGCTTGATGTCATATGTTCGGAGATTATCGAATGTGAGCCTCAAGTCGCCGATTAGGGTTTCGACATGCTTGGATTTGACGAACACATCGCTCACGATGCCCCACCGCTTTGCCGATTTGGTTTGCCGCGACATGTCTCAATCATGCGCCGATATGTTGCGCCGGGCGTTTTGAGCCCAAAGGGCATTGTGTTGAAGGTAATGGGTCCGACGGAGTGATGAATGCCGCTATGCTTGGTCTGGCTCGCCATCTTAATTTGGTGGTAGCCGGAGTATGCGCCGAGGAAACACAATGAATCGCTCTCGCGGTAGCGCCGATAATTTGATCGATGCGGGAGGGGAAGGGATCCTTGGGCAAGCCTTGTTAAGGTCCTTAAAATCCACACATAGGCGCCTGGATTTGTCCTTCTTGGTACCATTACCAAGTTTGCTAGCCAGTCCGGATGTTTGATATCTCCGATGAATCCGCCTCCAATAGTTTAGCTAGCTCCTTCCCATGGCCTGTCTCTTGTTCGGAGAAACGCTGAAGAGCTTGTTTGATCGGCTTGAACTTTTAGGATATTTAGGCTGTGCTCGCCAGCCGCGTGGGATTCCCGGCATGTCTCAAGGGTGCCGTGCAAAATGTCCCAATTTTCGTGGTAGGAATTCTCAGAGGCGGGCCCACATCGTGGTTTAATTGTGCCCCATGGAGGACGCGTTTTGTAGGTCCGCTGGATGGACTTGGAATTTGACTATTTCATCTACCGCTTAAAAGAGGTGGACTTGGATCTCTTATCGAGTATCACATCATCCCCCTGCTCACCGTGGAGCGCAATAAAAGGAGTTCCTCCGCCGCTAGGGCTTTGATAGTGCCTCAAGGGCAAGCACGGTTGTTTTATTTTCGCACGGAGCACTATGTCCGGGTCACTAGCGAGAGTGATAATTCCGCTGGTCCGCATTTTGAGCTTCATGTACCCGAATGGGGTATAGCTTGAAAAATTGTGAATGCCTTCGCCTAATAGAGCGTGGTATCCGCTGCTGAACGGGCCACTTGGAATGTGACCCTTCGACCTATAATTGTCCTGCGCGTAACACCACATCTAGTGTGATCTTTCCGATACAACATGCTCCCCGACTAGGGATTATTCCTCTAAAGGTTGTGCCGCTCGCCAATGCGGCTCCACTATTTCCATTTTTTGAAGGGTTTCTCAGAGATGAGGTTTAACCACGTCACCGGCCCATGAGTACTCTTGGTAAGGCGAAAGCCGCCCACTATTGGACCGAGGACCAATGCGGCCGGTGCTCGGCTGTTCGAATTTAGGTTCACATCGGCGTTAAAGGTAATAGCCGTGGTCACCCATGGATTTATTGTTGCTATCCGTAGACTTCGCAAGGTCATGCGAGTGTTCGCTTCCGATATTATTTGATGCGAAAGTCTCAAGACTGTTAATACCTGATCGGTATTGCTGGGTTGGTGCTCGAGCTAAAAGCTCTTCGCCACTTTTGGCCACTCGCCATAGTATCCAACATGCTCTAAGGCTATGAGTTGGATTACGCCTCGTGCTATGAATTTTGCAGGTCCATTGAGCCATCCTCCAAAGACGGTTCCATGCCCTTTGGGGGTTTTTGCTTTTGGTATGTGACCCAAGTGCATGGTGATAATGCACCCTTTTATTTCAGACTAGGGTCGATTCGGGGATTATCCCAAAATTTGGTTTCAGCTTTCCAGCGCTTCCATCGTAAGCAAGATTTGCATTATGGACGCCAAGTCAGCTAAGCGTGTAATTTCAATGACGACTTATAACGCTTAGGATTCCTTTGTCCGTGCAATTATTGCGAAGAATGAAATTGCGCCTCCTCGCGGCAATCCTTTATCCCGCCCATAACCAGAGGAATCGCCCAAGAATGATGTATCGCTTCACCGGCTCTTGCCGGATTTGGGATAGATCGCCTATGTTTGGGTGGGCGGTGAATTAAGTTCAACCCCGTCCGATCTAAGATTCAGGCCAAGAAGTTTCGAACTTGGAAGCTTGGGTTCTTGGAGGTTGTCCAATGAATCTAGCCCACGCCTCGACTTTAAGTTCAGAGCTTGAGGGTATCCTCCTCCGCTGAATCCGCATGGAGGAGTCAGAACCGGACATAGCTGGTCCTTAAGGTAGGAGAAGAGTCGCCGATTGTTCCTCTACCAAAGCAACATGGTGGGTAACCCGGGAGAGTTGATCTCTCTCGATCGGTTTTAGGCCCAATCTGATCATAGTCAAGAGCGACTCCCTGTGGAGATAAGCGATCCAAGAGCTCGCTCAAGGAAGAGAGCTCCATCGGATCTAACCGCCGGCGAAGTTCTGAGTTAACGTGAAGATTGCTTTCGATGACCCGAGAAGTCATCGCCGGCGCAGCGGCCTAACAGCGGTCATAAGAAAACCGCCAACCGAGAGTCTGGCCGGTACAAAGTCTTTAGCAACGATGTTGTCTTTAAAGACGGATGAGGCATCCTTCCCGACAGCCATGACGCACGAGAGGAACTCTCAATGAAAGAACCAATGTCGGTGTCAAAACCGACGATCTCGGTAGGGGTCCCGAACTGTCAGGCGCCTAGGCGGATGGTAACAGGAGACAAGGACACGATAGTTACTACCTGTTCGGCCTCTCGATGGAGGTAAAAACCCTACTCCTGCTTGATTAATATTGATTATATGGGTAGTACAAGAGTGTATCTACCATTTAGATCGGGAGAGGCTAAACCCTAGAAGCTAGCCTATGGTATGATTGGGGTTCACCCCTATTTGCATCTAAAACCCTCCGGTTTATATAGACACCGGATAGGGTTAGGGTTACACAGAGTCACTTACAATGGTAGGAGATCTACATATCCGTATCGCCAAGCTTGCCTTCCATGCCAAGGAAAGTTCCATCCTTACACGGGACTAAGTCTTCAATCTTGTATCTTCATAGTCCAAAGAGTCCGACCAACGTGATAGTTCGCTATCCGGATACCCCCTAATCCAGGACTCTTCAGGACCAATAAACTTAGCATATCGGAGGTAGCTTCCTGCTTCCGCCAATTACTTGTCTTTAGATTTGTCTAGATAATGGATGTATCTAGCACTAAATGAGTCTAGATACATCATATCTAGACAAATCCAAGACAAGTAATTTAGACGGAGGGAGTAGTAGTAGTTATGGGATTACTAATCTAGAAGCCTAAAAGAATTGGCCCTCGTACTCCTACTAGTAGTAGTACTCAAGTTGGAATTCCAATTGCACGGCACAACTTGTTAGGCAAAAAATTGATGATACAGGTGTAGGAAGCGGTTTGGGAATTTGCATGCCTTTCCAACTAAAGAGATACTCCGCATAAAGTACATACGAGAAATAACGACAGAGAAGGAAGCTAAAAGTAAACAATCAAACGAGCATTTTTGCATTTGTTTTGCATTGAATCGCATCAAAGCTTGACTAGTGCTGTTTTTCTACTTTTACAAAAACCGCATCAGAATGTTAAACGCGCATTTGCACGCATATAAGTAATAGTAGTACTCCTCCGCCTAGGTGTACAAGTCTTCCTCCTTGGTCACGTGCACAACCAAAGATGACTTATTGACCTGGACGGAGGAGTAGCACGTCTGCAAGCATATATCAAGAGAGACGTAGAAAGGATAGTATATAGTAAAGTTTGTGCTATATGCACGCATTTGCAAAATGCGCATGAATACACAAGGTTTCCAAACTTTCCTTTACATACTTAATTAAGGACGCAAAAATTCCTGAACGCTCGATTTATCATTTGCGCCCCAAAACTAATGAGATCGCCTTTAGAAACAAAAATTATACTCCTCCAAAGCCACGGCGCCGCAGAGCGCTTTGCGGCGCCACGAAAGTGCCCCGGTGCGCGTTGTCTTTCAGCAACACACAACGCTTCTTCTCAGCCTCGCAACTCGCGAGGTGCTGATTGCGGCTTGCCGGCGGGCGAGCGCGATCTCACCGTGTGGTGATCCGCGCCAACAGTACTCCGCCGCCAAGCATGCACCGGTCCACGCATCGCCAAGCGAGATGAGGCGCTTGGGCCGATCGCACGCAGTGGCGCCGCACGGGCGCCCTCCGCCACCTCACGCTCCTCGCACGAGCCTTCCGCCAAAGAGCCAATTGCTCGACTCTCGGACGCGACATAGGCCTCCTGTGCAGCTTGTTGTTCTGCGCGCTTTCTTCTCGGCCTTCTTCGCTTATTTTTGGCGCTCGCTGAGGCAAAGCCCCCACAAGGCGACATCCATTTCTTTCCAAAGCTCCTCAAGGCTGGGGGCTGCGGCGGCGCGGCGCTCTTCCTTTAGTGGGGAGCCGACGCCCTCCGACGCTGCGGCCGGGCGATTGGGAACGCTGGCGCGCGGCGCGAGGAGCGAACACCGACGCGCCCTCCTCGACTAGTGGCGGCGAGGAACGAACGACGACGCATCGCATCGCGGGCGAGGAGCGAACGCCGACGCGGCCCTCCTCGACTAGTGGCGGCGAACGGAAACGGACGACGTCGCAGAGCGGGCGAGGAGCGAACACCGGCGCATCTCTCGACTAGTGGCGGCGAGGAACGGAACGGCGACGCGGACCGGCCCGCTGCGTGCAGCGAGGGCTCTTAGGGCTTGGGAGGGGCGATGCCATGGTGGTCGACGAGAGGAGGGGGAGGAGATAGCGATGAACGTGAACGTGAGGGGAGGAGATAGTTATGTCGGGAGGCGCAGTATTTATAGCGCAGCAATGGCACACCTACGTAAGATATGGATGAGTTGCATCGACTTAATCGCAGTTCAGCGCGCCACCGACATGTGGGCCGAACACCGCTGGGCCCATATGTCGCTGACCCAATGCACCCGCAGCTAAGTAACAAAATACGTGGGCATATTTGTTGGAGTAAATTACGGGGAGCGAAGGGGTGGAAATATTGCTGGTCACAACGGATTGGACGAGCGGGGGGAGGAGAGTCATGCATGCAGATTTTTTTCACGGGTGGAGTGGTGGGACCACGGAGGGAGAAGGAGAGTTTAAGGTATATTGTTTCCACACATGGAGAGGAAAAGATTTGGAGACGAACGGCTTCCTGCAGTATGGGGAACGTGCATAATAAGTCATCTTGCATGCTGCTAGGTATAGTCTCAAGTCATTAAAACATACACGCCCACACATGTTCATATTTCAAGGTGCACTAAATTATTGCATGCGATGATTAAGGCTGGCCATAATGGTGGTATCTTAGCTGGTATCATGCACACGGAATAGTAGCAAACATGCTGATGTGGCAAAGAATTAAAGAAGAGAGGGGGTTAGAGTAACTAGTGTTCATGCATGCATTGGTAAACACATTTTTGTGAAGAACGACAGCACTAGTTGAGTACTTTTGCAGACTTCAAAACTATTCCACCGCCTACTATCTTGCTAAGAGTAGGTGAAATTTTGAATCGAGCCCTTTAAACTAGAAGGGAGGTAGTGGTACTCTAATAGCTAACCTTGTTGTGATGACAAGATAGGACATGGCACACCGATCGACGAGGAACTAGTCTGCATTGTGCATTTAAGTTTTGTCTCAAGTCAATGTACCTTCTACTTTCACCGCACTTATAGAAAATGTATCAACATTCACAATGTCAAATCAATATTTTTACACTCATTATAAAACGTAGTTCTTATACTCATTATAATCGTGATTGTAGATATTGATATTTTAGTATAAATTTGGTCGGGATTTCATTGATGCCTCACAAAGCGTGGAGGAAGCGGAGCTTAGGGCTTGCATTGCCGGTCTCTACATAGGTATTTCTTCATAATCCTGTAATTTTAGAGACTGACAAGCTTTTGTGGTAGCGCCTCTTGCATCGGGGACTATGACAGTCTGCTATGCGTGACCTGAAGATGAAAGTGTTGAGCATCTCGTTGATCAACAATCTTCAATTGTCAAAGATTAGCCGCTCGCCAATAAGGTGGCACACTTAATCGCTAAGTATAGCTTTGACAATAGATTAGATGGTATTCTTGTAAATAACGATCACCTCGTGTGGTGAATATTGTATCGAATGAGTGTACCGTGTGGCTGGTTAATTAATATAAGGTGGTGTTCAAAAGTATAAATTTGGTCAAACACTTTGCAAACGGTTGACGGAGTAAAAGGACCAGAGGGAGTATCATGCATGCGAGTAGGCAAAAAATTGCTCATTTATAGCCTGTCGAAGTCTCAAAGGGCCCGACCACGGAGGGAGGCGAAGGTCGTGGGAGGCGCAAGGTTGACGGAATTAAGTGAAGTTACATCCACGCTGCCAGCATGGCGCAAGTAACAGGCGTAGGCTATACCGCCGTGCCTATGATATGGGTCTAGTAGACATGACATCTAGTGGGTCCCGTGATAGTTCTCGAGAACTTTGGGGCTTGCAGCCGTTATCCACCGCAAGCCAAGTAACTCCACTGCTCAGATGCCCTACTGCTTCTACTACTTACTCCCTCCATCTAGGTGTGTAAGTCATCTACCATCAAATCAAATTCAAAACACTGGCGGCATTAACCTCATCTCGCATATTTCGTGACATATCAACCTAGATGTCCATGCATGCTTTAAATGCTTAAGACTCGCCCCCATGCGGTTAGTTCATTGCATCAATGTTATTAATTAGCCAACATAAGTTCTCTTGCTCCCTCCATCTTCCTCCTAAACTATGCTTCTACACCTCCAATTACAACATTCGCCATCCGTCCGCCCTTTCACATTAGTTCGCTCCCAGTTTTTATGGGTACAACAGTTCAACTTCTCCTAACCTCCTCCAAAATCCATGGCCTCCCAAATTCCATGGTCGCCGCTGAGTACCAGGTTAGAGCCATCATCAAGCATCAGTTCATCGTCATCTACACACGGATCCGCTGACGTGAAAGCATGGCTTGCTCGCTTCCTACGCATGTTCAACAGCTCAACGGATGAGTGGGTCACTGGCTAGATGTTGAGTACACCACAGTCCTGCGACGAGAGAAGGATCTAAAGGACGAAGAGAGGAAGAAGCCCGCCGTGATCCAGGTTTGTGTACATAACGTTTTCTTGGTCTACCACATATGCCATGCCGACGTTGAGTGCCAGGATTTTAAGAACTTCCTCAAGGACAAAAGAGTGAAATTGCATCGAGGCTTTAAGAACGATTGGATGTCCTGCTCCGGATAGGTCTCGCTTGTAGGCCAGCCCTTCGATCTCCGAAGGCAAGCCCGGTGTCCTCCTCTCAACCTTCAATGTCGACTCGGCAGCAGCCATGATTGATCCTTCAGACGCTAAACTGAAGAAACCTCATCACGAAGTTTCATCATGCATGGGAGTCAAGACATTAGATGAAGATCACATCCTGTACGCAGCAATGGATGCCTACCTTTGTTTAAATATCTACAAGGGTTGGATGAAGAAGCAGAGCCCAAGGTGTCCGTCAAGCAAAGAAGGCCGGTGAAGAGGAAGAGGAAGAGGGACGAGGACGGAAGTCGAGGACGTGACTCGACTCCGGAGTAGGTGGCAGTGTCGTCGCTCATGCTGGTTCTACCGCAGGTCAAGCGGACTAGTTGCTTAGTTTATTTTCAAGGGTGTGTTGTGCTTGAGGCCCCAGCAGAACTATGTTTAGTATGTTCTTTCTCGTTATTTGAACTCTTTAGTACATGTAGTACTAGTACTATGTCTTACTACTGTTCTTCTTGCGCTTGGTACTATCGCTCAGATCTTCGTGTTCCTACTGTACTTAATACGCTCGCATTAGTAGTATAATTTGGGTCAATCGATTTGTGAAAGAAGTTCGACGGAGGAAGGAAGAAGACGGCAGAAGAGGTGGAAGAAGCCCTTCTAGCCATCCATGTTGCATCAAACGGCTCACATGAGTCGATCGACCCAAATTGCTCCTTCGATTGCAGATCCACGTGGCATTCAAGGTCTCGAAGGTAGATTCCGCGTCCGCACCGGTTTATGGGCTCGACGCTGGCCGCTGACCGGCTTCGCGCCATAGCCACCATGCGCCTTCTCCGCGCGCAGCGGAGACGACAATGACACGCTAGTTCCTCCTCGCCGCGCAGTTAGAGCACGCGTCGTCCCTCCTCTTCAGACGCATGCATATAGACGCGGCCCACCAGCTGCTCGCGGTTTAGCGCAAGCGCATCGCGAGGAGGGACTGCGACGACGTGAGCGGGCGAGCCTTCGCTTCATGGCACAGGGATGGCGGCGACACGGCGGTGATGGGCGAGAATTGTTGGTCGGAGAAAGGGCGCCTGCAAGATGCAACGGCGGCGGCGGCATATTGATGAGTGCGCGTGGGAGCTTACTTTAGTTTTATATAAGGTTGGTCAAACTTAAAAGAAAACCATACTAGTACACGTAAACATTAGACTTAGGCAGCGCTTTTATTAGTTAGTACCACAGCCACGATACGGAATCCTCGTGCAAGCGCGTGAACTGCTGGCCGCATGGGTCGATCGAACGAAGCGCCACCGTGTCGCTACCAAGGACATCCACCGAACCTTTTGTGTGTGTGAAAACAATCCTAATATTACTCAACTTTTTTCCCGGAAAGTTCTTGACGCTGCAATATTTCCATATATTTGAATTTAGCTCCAGTTCATGTTTATTTGGATTTGGACGCTTTAGGTGCGCCTAGTTTTTTTAATACTGATTTTGTGTGTGTGACTGAGAGAGAACGTGTATGTGTCCATATGTGTGTTGTATGAAGGGCAATGTGGAGACGGTATGTGTGATACGTACATAGAGAGGTGTGAATGTGCAAATGATCATGCATGAGTGAGACATAGATGATATGCCGATACGCTGTGTATACATGAGAGAACGTCTTCTAGTTTACTTGTGTGTGTGTGAGAGAGAGAGAGAGAGAGAGAGAGAGAGCATCCGTGAACACAACAACCATCTCTCTCGATTCGTCTGTCCTCTCAGACGATCGCATGCAACACATGCATCAACGCGCACATTTTGACACCCCACCCGCCCCCCCACCTCAAGGCCCGCATAATCTCTTTGTGAATACCCATTTCTCCTTAGGTTTGTTTCTCTCTCTCTCTCTCTCTCACACACACACACACACACACACACACACACACACACACACACACACACACACACACACACCCCCGAGCACACAATTCATCCCCATCCAAGGTTATACGGCGACCACTCGCTTGTGCTTCTTTGCACCCCAACATGCACAACACCTCAATCTTCAAAGAGGGCATCGAGCAGATCAAGACGGCCACCACACCGCTAGAGAATGCGGGGTCATTTGGAAGCTGGGTGATGTGACGACGGCCGACCGACCTCCCCACCTCTCTCTCTCTCTTGCACAAAATTACCAATCCTCTCTCCCCGCACAAAATTGTCAATCCTCAACCCACGAGATCCTTCCCTCTCTGGCCCATGTTTTTCCAGCTCTCTCATCAAACATGTTGTCTCTTCCTTCCACGATATATGTAATCTGATGCACACGCATCTCACGATATTACATGTCTCCATCTTTCTCACAGACCTAACTTCTTCCTCTCTCTCTCTCTATCTCTCTCTCCGCTCGTTAGGTTTGTCTCCTACTCTCTCCCACATACATACAATCTTTCCCACTCTATCTGCTCCATCTTCAAAAGCTCTCTCGCACGTTTCATTCACACATTGGGATATGTCAAATGTTGTTTATAATGGCCCTGTTTGATCATGTTAGAGCTAGTTTGGGTTAGTTGCTCAAATAACCCAAAAGTATCCAAACAGGAGGGTTAGAGGGTTAGTTCCATCTAACCCAACTATCTCGTGGAGAGGTGCTTATTTGGGTTAGAGTGTTAGAATAACTCTAACTCTAACTGTGTTAGAGTATCCAAACAGGCCAATGGCTGATGTAGAGTTATGGTTGTTTTTGTTGCATCCTACAAAGTAATAACTATGAAATGCATTTAGATTCTCATTTGACTGGGATTATGTGAGTTTGAGCATGTTGTGAAGTACTATAGACCTTGTATACATCTTGGGATTCACAATGATTGTAACTATTGAATTGTATAGACCATTACATTCAAGTCAATAGCCTAATATATTTATTTCACAATTTCAACAAATGATTAGTTCACTACAAACTAAGAAAACAAATGTGTACTCCTCCGCTTTTATTTAAGTCCAGATTAGCATTGGTCAAAGTCAAGTTTTGTAAACTCGTAAAGCTTATAATAAAAAATATTAACATATACAATAACAAATAAATACCATTAGATTCATTATTGAATGTACTTTCACATCATACATATTTGTTATGGTAAATGTTTATATTTTTCATAAACTTGGTCAACTTTAGGAAGTTTGACTTCGTCAAACCTAATATGCAGAGTTTACTACTACTACTCGCTAGTTGCTTAGCCGAATCACTCAACACGCCACACGGGAGTCCAAAGGTCACAAAATTTTGAGGTCGGCGGAAAATCTCCTGCGACCCCTGATTCGAGCAAAGGGAAGTTACCATCATAGCCTTCGAACAGGCCTACGGATGACGCTTGGTAGGGGGCTGTTTTCATAACTTCAGTTCACCCTACCCAGCCAACCCCACCCCGCACCCGGAGTAGTACACCTGAATACTCCCCATTTTCTATCCCCACCGCAAAATAGACTTCTCCACGGCACCGCAGCCTTCGTGGTCCTCCCTTTACATCGGCGCACTCGCCCACCGCAGCAAGATCGCCTCATCGACGACCTCAGACGCCGACCGGAGCCGGTCCACCGTCGTTGTCGTAGACACGGAGCCTCTTCCCCGCATCGCCTTCCACGGTCTCGGATCTGCTTCCCGAAGCCGACGCCAAGCGCAGAAGTACCACCGCCATGGACAATGAACTGACTGCTGTTGAATCATGACTCACAGAGGCCGCCGCACCATCGCTCTCCTCCTCGATTGGTAATGTGTATTGAATCACTTAGCAGTATGCAGTTCCAATTTTGTTCATACCTACCCTTCAAATTTCCTGGTGCTATTGTTCCAGTAAAAGTAATTGGTTATAGCCTCCATTGTCCAACAGAATATCAGCTTGTAATTGTGCTGCCGCCCTCTCAGATCGCTGTGCTTGGGTAGGTTTTTCATCTGCAACCAATAGTGTGGCAAATGATGGAAAGGTTTTAGAACTAGCAAGATGCCCATGCGCTGCACGCGATCAAGATGCATTTGTATGAGTAGTTTATCTTGTGGGAGAAAAGGATGAACGAGGGAAGGCCTTATTTGCAAATCTAGAGAGGGGTATGGGTATCTTTTGCAAAATTCCATTTGTTTCTTCCTATCCGCCGATATAAATCGACGGCCTATATTGCAAGAAAAAAAGTATAGAGAAAAAAGTAGACAGTAAAGGAAGTAGAGATAAATATTAAATATTAAATATAAAATAAATATAACAGAGAGAAGAGAGTAGAGATAGCAGAGACGCTGAAAGGATCACGCTGCTGGGAAAAAGCGGTCGCTGCGTGCGCGCTTAGTTTTGGC
>JAHIAM010018131.1:0-19997 GCA_021605205.1 Aegilops longissima | reverse complement strand
CTCGTGTCAACCCTAACAGAAGCTTTCATTAAGCGCCATCAAGCATCTCCGAAAGCCTGCCGAGGATCTTCTAGTGCCCACCTCCTCCCAAATGCGAAGAAGACTGGGGTCAAGTCAAAGTGCAAATGTCTGTAAATGCAGCCCAAGGAGTTCGGCAAGGCGCGACGAATTCCGCAGAGTGAGGTCGCTCAAGATCCCACTTGGTCAATCATCGCTTCGAACAGGTTCCAGTTTGCCATCTATTTTGATGTTCTCAAGGCAAGAAGAATCTCTATGTCAACGCACTCCATCGACATCGAGCATATGAAGAGGATCCCGATTACTTTGGTGAAGCTCTTGAGATGTGCACTAGCTGAATACTTTCGGATCATGCAATTCAACAAGGACTATGATGTTGTTGCTGGCTTAGTTCTATGCCACGTTCACCTTGGGACCGATGAGGATGGACTCGACTGGATGACAAATGGCAAGTTGTCGTCACCAAGTGGAAAGCTTATGCAATTGATTGAGGTAAGATCTTGGACTTGAGTCTCCCGTCGGTTGCTTCACCTTCGAAAGCCATCGCCACTCACAAGCAAGCTCAGGCCCTACCGCACCTCAAGATCAACCCCGAGACAAAGAAGGAGACCTATGAGCTGCCTCGGCCTATCCGATATACTTCACCGTATCTTCGAGAAACTTTTTCCTCAGATCGAATCTGGACCAGGTTCACTTATCTTGTGGACATGCTTATCTTCTGTCACGGGAGAAGGGCAGAGCAATCGAGAGACCTTGGATATCTCTTATGTTATGTGGTCTGAGCTGGTTTCGCATCTCCGAGCGTTAAATGCCCGATTTATGGTCCGCTCTATTATGCTGCCGATTGAGAAGGCCTGGATAAGGTCTATCCCAAGGAGGCGCTGAGCTTGAGACTTGGTTTTCACGATGTCAAGTTGCCCGAGAAGAAGGATAACGGGGCACTCAGCCCCTAGGACTGGTGTTCCACATCTCGCTGCTATGGGAGACCTGAGGAGGTTGATGTCGAGGCCGAGGATGAGGATGATGACCACGCCCTCCGGGGAGATACTTTTGGGCCAAGAAGCTCAAGGCCAAGGTAAAGAAGCTCTTCTCGCATGGAGTCTCATGTGTGACATGGCTCACGTGGCTGAGAAGAAGGCCCGAGGTCGCTGGCAAGGAGCCTGCGTGCTGGGTGCTACAGTCTGAGTGGATCCGAGGATCAGCCATCGAGGAGGAGGAGTGGATTCAGCAGACGCCCATGGACCGATTCTCAGACGTGCACGCAGACTGGACGACGGGTGCCGAGGATCTCTGCTGGGCTCATGCGTGTGTCCCTTATTTGCTCACCTGTCAGGCAGCGCTCCCTCTCCTTGGTGTCTGCCAAAGGGGAGAGAGCTTAGGACGGCGGAAGGTGTCTCTGCTGTGTGTCTTGTCTTGTTCGTGTTTTGCTGGTTTGCTTTGGTTGGTTTGGTGAGACCTAAGTTCATGTGAGACTTAAGTTCGAGTCATATGGTGAGACATGCTACCTTACCCTTTCTTCAAGATTCTATCTATGTCTATCTAGCTCATGAGTTGCGTGCTTTCCTTGTTATATCATCTATGCTGCCTCATACACCATGCTTAGTTTATTGGTCTCTAAAATAGGGGAGCTGATCCGAGTATGTGTGTTGTGTAATCCAAAGCACTTATCTAAAATAGCACACACGAGGGGAGCCCATCTACATGTTAGGACCCCGGGATTGTAGGCTTACTTTATATCGCGTTTATGCAAATCCCGCATTGTCATCAATCCACCAAAAGGGGGATTATATATTTATTCCCTAGTGGTTTTGGTGATTGATGACAATGCTTTTTATGGACTAATCGGTGCGTAAGTTCTTTCAGAGGATCATCCATTGGCACAGACGCATTTCCCCGTGTTTTTTATTCAAGACGGTGTAGCTCCCTGCGTTCGCTGTTGGTGGACTAGTTTCAGGGAGTCACCGTATTATTAAGAGGGATTCATGGTAGACTAGGTGGAATCAACACGCACCATCCTTATCACAATCTGGCCGCCTTCCTTTCGTGATCTTTGAGCTCTCTCTTCGTTCGCTTTCGCCCGTAGCCGGGTAGTATTCGCCGAATTTCCATGAAGTAGTTCTGGCTGCCGGTAGTATCACCACCAGCGGTAGTACTGCCCCCAGCGGTAGTATCATCCGCTGAGCGGTAGTACCGTAGGTTTCGGGCTATACCACTCCTGAGTAGTACCACTACCATTCGAGACAATGTTTTCTCGTGGTCGGGTTTTATGACCAGTTATGGCAGAGGAGTTGTAGTACCGCTTTACACCTGCAGTAGTACCGTGGGCAGGGCCTGCCTCCTCTTTCACAAGAGTACTACCGGTAGGAGCGGTAGTAACGCCTTCCTTTATGTAGTACCGCCTCATATGGGCTGTATAGTGGGTACCAAGGATGTGTTCCCCACTATATAAAGGGTCTTCCTTGTTGACTCCACTCTTTCCCCCAAAGCTCCATTGTTGCTCAAAGCTCCATTTTCGCCGATCTTCTCTCCTAGCCAATCAAACTTGTTGATTTGCTCGATTGGTTGAGAATGTTGGGGAACGTAGTAATTTCAAAAATTTTCCTACGATCACGCAAGACCATGGTGATGGCATAGCAACGAGAGGGAAGAGGTCCGTCCACGCACTTGAGACCAAAGCGGAAGCATTATAACGCTGTTGATGTAGTCGACGCTCCACGATCCGACCGATCCAAGCACCGAACGCACGGCACCTCCGAAGTTCTGCATACACGCTCAGCTCGATGACGATCCCGGACTCGATCCAAAGAAAGTGTTTGGATGAGTTCCACAAGACGACGGCAGACGGTGGATGATGCTCCACCGACCAGGCTTCGCTTTAAGCTCCGCACGACATGATTCTCTCACAGAGTAGCCTTCACTTTAAGCTCCGCCACGACATGACCAAGTGAATATGGTGGAAGGGGCACCAGACACGGCTAAGGAAAGATCCAGATCAACTTGTGTGTATTGGGGTGCCCTGTGATATAAAGGAGACAAGGGGAGGTGGCCCTATAGGAGGCGAGACTAAGGAGGAGTCCTACTCCCACCGAGTAGGACTCCCCTTTCCTAGTTGGATTAGGGGGAGAGGAGGCGACGCTTCTTCCTTGTCCTATTCGACTAGAGGGGAAGCGCTGCAGCCCACCTTTGGGCTGCCCTTCCTTCTCCTCCATGGCCCATTAAGGCCCATTGACCTCCCGGGGTTCCGTAACCTTCCCGCATTCGTAAAATCCCATTTCACCCGAACACTTCCGGCGTCCAAATGTATTTCAATATATCAATCTTTATGTCTCGACTATTTCGAGACTCCTCATGTCCGTGATCACATCCGGACCCAACAACCTTCGTGCATCAATACTTATAAACTCATGAACTGCCATCGAAACGTTGTTGCGTAGGATTTCACGGGTTCGAGAACTATGTAGACATGACTTGTGAACCATTCTGGTCAATAACCAATAGCGAACCTCGGATGCCCATATTGGTTCCTACATATCTATTTAAGATCTTTATCGGTCAAATCAAGACAACGACATACGTTGTTCCTTTGTCATCATGTTATTTACCGAGATTCGATCAGCCGGTATCCAATACTAGTTCAATCTTCGCACGGTAAGTCTCTTTACTGCTTCGTAATACATCATCTCACAACTAACTCATTAGTTGTAATGCTTGTAATATGATGCACACCGAGAAGGCCGAGATACCTCCATAATCGGAGTGACAAACCTAATCTCAAATACGCTAACCCAACAAGTACCTTTTGAGACACCTGTAGTACCTTTATAATCACCCAGTTACGCTAGACGCTTGGTAGTACCAAAGTGTTCCTCCGTAAACGGGAGTTGCATAATCTCATAGTTACAGAACATGTAAGCATTAGTGAAGAAAGCTAAACATACTAAACGCATCAAGTGTTAAGCTAACGGAATGGGTCATGTCAATCAGATTCAACCAATGATGTGACCTGTTAATCAAATAACAACTCCTTGTTCATGGTTAGGAAACATAACCATCTTTGATTAACAAGCTAGTCTAGTAGAGGCATACTAGTGACATACTGCTTGTCTATATATTCACACATGTATTATGTTTCAAGTAATACAATTCTAGCATGAATAATAAACATTTATCATGATATAAGGAAATAAAATAACTTTTATTATTGCCTCTAGGGCATATTTCCTTCAGTCTCCCACTTGCACTAGAGTCAATAATCTAGATTACATAGTAATGATCCTAACACCCATGGAGTCTTGGTGCTGATCATGTTTTGCTCGTGGAAGAGGCTTAGTCAACGGGTCTCAAAACATTCAGATCCGTATGTATTTTGTAAATCTCTATGTCTCCCACTTGGACTTGGTCCCAGTGGAATTGAAGCCGCCTCTTGATGCTTTGGTCCTTCAGAAACTGGATCTTTGCCAAGGCAATTGCACCAAGATTGTCATAAGATCTTCATCGGTCCCGGCGTAACTAGGTATGACACCTAGATCGAAATGAACTCTTCATCAAGACCTTCATTCGCTCAAGCAGCTATGTACTTCGCTTCATGTAGATCCCGCCACGACGCTTTGTTTAGAACTGCACCAACCGCGCCTCCCCGCTTAATAAAAATACGATCCGCCTATGTATTTAGAATCGTCCGATCGTCAAAGCTTGCATCGACGTAACTATTTACGCATCAGCTTTTGTCACCCATATACGGTGAAACATATCCTTAGTCCTTTCAGTATTTCAGATGTTTGACCGCTGTCCAAGGATCCACCGATGGTACCTTTCCCCGCCAAGCTTTCATACTAAGCATACGTCTGGTACACAGCATTGCATACATGATAGAGCCTATGGCAAGCATAGGAACATCTTTCATTTTCTCTCTATCTTCATTGTGGTCGGGCATTGAGTCCGACTCAATCACACCTTGTAATAGGTAAAAACCTTTCTTGCTCCTCGATCCATTTTGAACTTCTTCAAAACTTTATCAAGGTATGTGCCAGAAAGTCCAATTGCTGCCTTGATCTATCTCTATAGATCTTGATGCCCAATATGTGCAGCTTCACCGAGGTCTTTCATTGAAAAACTTTTATTCAAGTATCCTTTATGCTATCCAGAATTTATATCATTTCCAATCAATAATATGTCGTCCACATATATATTAGAAATGCTACAGTAGCTCCCACTCACTTTCTTTGTAAATACTGTGCTTCTCCAAAAGTCTGTCAGACAACCCATATGCTTTGATCACACTATCAAAGCTGCTTATTCCAACTCCGAGAGGCTTGCACTGCACTATAAATTGATCGTTGATGCGTACACTTGTTAGCACCCTTTGATCGACAAAACCTTCTGTTGCATCATATACAACTCTTCTTCTAGAAATCCATTCAAGAATGCGGTTTTTACATCCATTTACCAAATTTCATAATCATAAATGCGGCAAACATAACATGATTCTGACAGACTTAAGCATCGCTACGGTGAGAAAGTCTCATCGTAGTCAACCCCTTGAACTTGTCGAAACCTTTGCAACAAGCTTTGTAGACAGTTACATTACCATCGGCGCCAGCCTTCTTCTTAAAGATCCATTTATTTTCAATGGCTTGCCGATCATCGGCAAGTCAACCAAAGTCCATACTTTGTTCTCATACATGGATCCCATTCAGATTTCATGGCTTCCAGCCATTTTATGAATCTGGCTCACCATCTTCATAGTTCAGAGGTCGCCATGGTCAAGTAACATGACTTCCGTAATAGGATTACCGTACCACTCGTGCGATTTTACTCGCTGACCTCCAATGTGTTCAGTAGTAACTTGATCTCAAACTACATGATCATCATCATTAGTTTCTTCACTAATTGGTGTAGTTGTCACAGAACCATTTCAGATGAACTACTTTCCAATAAGGGAGTGACATGCTTATCTCATCAAGTTCTACTTTCCTCCCACTCACTTCTTTCGAGAGAAACTCCTTCTAGAAAGGACCCAATTTAGCAAACGAAAATCTTGCCTTCAGATTCTGGATAAGGTGTACCCAACAGTCCTTTGGGTATCCTATGAAGACACATTTTTCCGATTGGTTAGCTTATCGGTTGAAGTTTTACATAAGCATCGCACCCCAAACTTTAAGAAACGATAACTTTGGTTTCTGCCAAACCACAGCTCATAAGGCGCCGCTTCAACGGATTTTGACGGTGTCCTATTCAACGTGAATGCGCCGCCTCTAAAGCATAACCCCAAAACGATAGCGGTAAATCGAAATAGACATCATAGATCGCATCATATCTAGTAAAGTACGACACGACGCTCGACACACCATTTCTCGTGGTGTTCCGGTTGGGAGTTGTAAACTATTCCACAATTTTTCAAATGTAAACCAAACTCGAACTCAAATATTCTCTCCACGATCGATCGAAAATTTAATTTTCTTGTTATGATGATTTTCCACTTCACCTGAAATTTTGAACTTTTCAAATGTTTCAGATTTGTGTTTCATTAAGTAGATATACCCATATCTGCTCAAATCATCCGTGAAGGTGAGAAAATAACGATACCGCCAAGGCCTCAACATTCATTGACCACAAACATCAGATGTATGATTTCCAACAAATCAGTTGCACGCCCATAGTTCCGAGAACGTGCTTTTGTCATCTTGCCCATGAGGCACGGTTCGAAGTACCAAGTGATTCATAATCAAGGATTCCGTAAGTCCATCAAGATGGAGTTTCTTCATGCGCTTTAAATCGATATGACCTAAACGGCAGTGCCACAAATAAGTTGCACTATCATTATCAACTCGCATCTTTTGGCTTCAACATTATGAATATGTGTATCACTATCCGAGATTCAACAAGAATAGACCATTCTTCAAGGGTGCATGACCATAAAAGATATTATTCATATAAATAGAACAACCATTATTCTCTGATTAATGAATAACCGCCTCGAATAAACAAGATCCAGATATAATGTTCATGCTCAACGCCGCACCAAATAACAATTATTTAGGTCTAAAACTAATCCAAGGTAGATGTAGAGATAACGGCTCAATCGCATCACATTGACTTTGGAACCATTTCCCACGCCGATCGTCACCTCGCCCTTGCTGCTCGCTTATTCGTAGTCCCTGCTTCGAAGTTGCAAATATTAGCAACGGAACCAAGATCAAATACCCAAAGTACTACTTAGCTCTAGTAAGGTACACATCAATAACATGTATATCATATAACCTTTGTTCACCTTTGCCATCCTTTTTATCCGCCAAATACTTGGGGCAGTTCCGCCCAAAGGTCCGTCTGCGCAAGAAACACTGGGCTTGCTTAGGTCCAGCTTGGGTTTTTCTCTGATCAGCAACTTTCTTGTCGTTTTTGAAGTTTCCTCTTCTTCCCTTTGCCCTTTTTTCTTGAAACTAGTGGTCTTGTTGACCATCAACACTTGATGCTCTTTTCTTGATTTCTACCTCCGCAGCTTTTAGCATCGCAAGAGCTCAGAATTGTCTTAGTCATCCCTTGCATATTATAGTTCATCACGAAGCTCTTGTAGCTTGGTGGCGTGATTGGAGAATTCTTCAATGACACTATCATCCGGAAGATTAACTCCCAGCTGAATTAAGTGATTGTTATACCGCAATTTTGAGTATGTGCTCACCGATGTAACTATTCTCCTCCATCTTGCAGCTATAGAACTTATTGAGACTTCATATCTCTCAATCCGGCATTTGCTTGAAATATTAACTTCAACTCGAACATCTCATATGCTCCATGACGCTCAAAACGCCGTTGAAGACCCGGTTCTAAGCCGTAGCATGGCACACCGAACTATAGAGTAGTCATCACCGCTTGCCGACGCTCATAACTTCCGCTCAAGATTCCGCAGCAGGTCCTACCCAAGTGCTTCAGGACGTAATTTTCTCGGCAGCAATGAGGATAATCTCGTTACGGACCCATTCCGTAATTGCTACCATCATCTTTCAACTTTGCTTTCAAGGAACGCATTAAAATTCAACGGAACAAAAAGACGAGCCATCTATCTACAAAAAACATAGACAAGCAAAACACTATCAGTACTAAGTTCATGATAAATTTTAAGTTCAATTAATCATATTAAAAACCCCACTTAGATACATCTCTTAGTCATCTAAGTGATCACGTGATCCATTTAACTAAACCGTGTCCCATCATCACGTGAGACGGAATAGTTTCAACGGTGAACATCACTATGTTGATCATATCTATTATATGATTCACGCTCACCTTTCGGTCTCCGTGTTCCGAGGCCATATCTGTTATATGCTAGGCTCGCCAAGTTTAACCCGAGTATTCCGCTGCAAATGTTTTGCACCTGTAGATGGACGAGAACTTATCACACCCATCATCACGGGTGTCCGGGTACTACTAACTTTGGCAACGGTGCATACCGTGGAGAACACTTTGATAATTTTAGTGAGAGATCATCTTATAATGCTACCCAATCAAAGCAAGATAAGATGCATAAAGGATAAACATCACATGCAATCAATATAAGTGATATGATATGGTCATCATCATCTTGTGCTTGTGATTCCATCGCCAAGCACCGCCATGATCACCATCGCCACCGCCGACACCTTGATCTCCATCGTAGCATCGTTGTCGCCTCGCCAACTATTGCTTCTACGACTATCGCTACTCCTTAGTGATAAAGTAAAGCAATTACATGGCGCTTGCATTTCATACAATAAAGCGATAACCATATGGCTTCGCCAGCTGTCGATAACTTGGTTACAAAACATGATCATCTCATACAAAAAATATAGCATCACGCCTTGACCATATCACATCACAACATGCCCTGCAAAACAAGTTAGACGCCTCTACTTTGTTGTTGCAAGTTTTACGTGGCTGCTACGGGCTGAGCAAGAACCGTTTACCCACGATCAAAACTACAACGAATTTCCCAAATAGACTCCGCTTTAACCTTCCAAGGACCGGCGAGCCACACTTTGGCTCAACTAAAGTGAGAGAGACAGACACCACGCGTCACCTTTAAGCAACGAAAGCCTGAGCGGTGAAACCAGTCTCCAGAAGCTGCAGCCGAATGTCGGTCCGGCTGCTTCATCTCACAATACCGCTGAACCAAAGTATGACATGCTGGTAGGCAGATGACTTGTATCGCCACAACTCACTTGTGTTCTACTCGCATATGACATCAACGATAAAACCTGGCTCGATACCATCTAGGGAACGAGTAATTTCAAAAATTTCCACGATCACGCAAGACCATGGTGATGGCATAGCAACGAGGGAAGAGTGTCCGCCCACGCACTTGAGACCGAAAGCGAAGCGTATAACAACGCGTTGATGTAGTCGACGCCTCACGATCCGACCGATCCAAGCACCGAACGGACGGCACCTTCGAAGTTCTGACACGCTCAGCTCGATGACGCATCCCTGACCGATCCAGAAAGTGTCGGGATGAGTTCCACAAGACGACGGCGGGACGGTGATGATGCTCCACCGACGCAGGGCTTCGCCTAAGCTCCACGACATATGACTTCTCCGCAGAGGGCTTCACTTAAGCTCCGATATGACCAAGTGGAATATGGTGGAAGGGGCACGACACGCTAGGAAAGATCCGAGATCAACTTGTGTTATTGGGGTGCCCTGCCCCAGATATAAAGGAGACAAGGGGAGGTGGCTGCCCTATAGGAGGCGACTAAGGAGGAGTCCTACTCCCACCGAGTAGGACTCCCTTCCTAGTTGGACTAGGATTGGAGGAGGGAGGGGAAGGGGCCGCCTTCCTTGTCCTATTCGACTAGAGGGGCGCAGCCCACCTTGGGCTGCCCTTCCTCTCCTATGGCCCATTAAGCCCATTGACTTCGGGGTTCCGAACTCCCGATCTCAGAAATCCCGATTTCACCCAACACTTCCGATGTCCAAATGTAGGCTTCCAATATATCAATCTTTATGTCTCACCATTTCGAGACTCGCCATGTCCGTGATCACATCCGGACTCAACAACCTTCGTGCATCAATACTTATAAACTCATTATGAACCCATCAAACGTTGTATGGACCTTACGGTTCGAGAACTATGTAGACATGACCTAGAACCATTTCGGTCAATAACCAATAGCGGAACCTGGATGCCCATATTGGTTCCTACATATTCTACGTAAGATCTTTATCGGTCAAACCGCAAACACATACGTTGTTCCCTTTGTCATCGGTATGTTACTTACCCGAGATTCGATCGTTATCCAATACCTAGTTCAATCTCGCACGGTAAGTCTCTTTACTCGCTTCGAATACATCATCTCACAACTAACTCATTAGTTGTAATGTTTGCAAGGCTTAAGTGATGTGCAACGAGAAGGCTCGAGATACCCTCCGAAATCGGAGTGACAAAACCTAATCTCAAATACGCCAACCCAACAAGTACCTTTGGAGACACCGTAGTAATTTTATAATCACCCAGTTACGCCAGGACGCTTGGTAGTACCTAAAGTGTTCCTCCGTAAACGGAGTTGCATAATCTCATAGTTACAGAACATGTATGGGCCATGAAGAAAGCATTAACATACTAAACGATCAAGTGTTGCTAACGGAATGGGTCATGTCAATCGATCATTCAACAATGATGTGACCTTGTTAATCAAATAACAACTCCTTGTTCATGGTTAGGAAACATAACCATCTTTGATTAACAAGCTAGTCTAGTAGAGGCATACTAGTGACATACTGCTTGTCTATATTTCACACATGTATTATGTTTCCGTTAATACAATTCTAGCATGAATAATAAACATTTATCATGATATAAGGAAATAAATAATAACTTTTATTATTGCCTCTAGGGCATATTTCCTTCAGAGAAGGCCCAGATCTACACTTCCACCAAGAGAAATTTGATTCCCCACTTATCCCTTATGGATCTTGTTACTCTTGGGTGTTGAGCACCCTAGATTTGTTGAGGTCACCTCGCCATACTCCATTGTGGTGAAGCTCGTGGTGTTGTTGTTGTTGTTGGGAGCCTCCGTTGTTGTGGAGCTTGCCCAACCTTGCTTGTAAAGGTTCAGCCGCCTTCAAGGGCACCAATAGTGGAATCACGGCATCTCGCATTGTGTGAGAGGTGAGGAGAATACGGTGGCCCTAGTGGCTTCTTGGGAGCATTGTGCCTCCACACCGCCTAACGGAGACGCATTTCCTTCAAAAGGAAGGAACTTCTAACACATCCTCGCCTCCACCGGCTCCACTCTTGGTTATCTTATCCCTTTACTTGTGCAAGCTTATTTGTGTTCTTATCCTTGCTTGCTCGTGTGTTGTGTAGTTAGATCATATAGGTTGTCCACCTAGTTGCACATCTAGACAACCTTTATTATTGCAAAGTTTAAATTGGTAAAGAAAAGCTTAAAAATGTTAGTTGCCTATTCACCCCCTCTAGTCAACCATATCGATCCTTTCAGATTATCATGAACAAGGAAATATAATAATAACTAATTTATTATTGCCTCTAGGGCATATTTCCAAACTTCCCACTTGCACTAGAGTCAATAATCTAGTTCACATCGCCATGTGATTAACACTCCAGTTCACATCGCCATGTGACCAACATCCAAAGAGTTTACTAGAATCAATAATCTAGTTCACATCACTATGTGATTAACACTCAATGAGTTCGGGTTTGATCATGTTTATGCTTGTGAGAGTGGTTAGTCATCGGATTCGCGATATTCAGATCCCTATGTACTTCGCAAATCTCTAGGTCATATTGTAAATGTCGCTCCACGCTCCACTTGGAGCTATTCCAAATGATTGCTCCACTATAATGATCCGTTTGCTACTCGAGTCATTCAGATAGGTGTTTAAAGCTTGCATCGACGCAACTCACCTCCATAACCGAGAAACATATCCTTATTCCTCTAAGGATAATTTTGACCGCTATCCGGTGATCCACCTTGATCACCTTTGTACCCTCTTGCCATATATAGCAAGGTACACATCATGTGCGGTACACAACATAGCATATCAAGAGCCTACGCCAAGCATAGGGATGACCTTCGCCTTTCTCTTCTTCGCCGTGGTCGAGCTTTTAACTCTTAACTTCATACCTTACAACTCAGAAAGAACTCCTCTTTGATCGATCCATCTTGAACACCTTCAAGATTATGTCAAGGTATGTGCTCATTTGAAAGTATTATTAAACATTTTGATCTATCTTATAGATCTTGATGCTTATTGTTCAAGTAGCCTAATCCAGGTTTTCCATTGAAAACACTTTTCAAACAACCCTATATGCTTTTAGAATTTTACATCATTTCGATCAACAATATGTCAACAACATATACTCATCGAAATTTATAGTGCTCCCACTCACTTTTGGAAATACAAGTTTCATAAACCTTGTATAGACCCAAAATCTTTGATCATCTCATCAAAGCGCATATTCCAACTCCGAGATGCTTACTCCAGTCCTTAGAAGGATTGTGGAGCTTTGCATACTTGTTAGCCTTTCGTGATTGTCAAAACCTTCTGGTTGTATCACATACAACCTTTCCTCAAGAAAATTGTCAAGGAAACAATGTTTTGACATCCTATATGCAAGATTTCATAAATAATGCAAGAATCGCTAATCCAATTCCAAGACTCTTAGCATCGCTAAGTGAGAAAGCCTCACCGTAGTCAACTCCTTGAACTTGTCGAAAACATATTTAACGACAAGTCGAGCTTTTAATGGTGATTCTTACCATCATTGTTTGTCTTCCTTTAAAATCCATCTTTACCCAACGCCCCACGACCATCAAGTATTTCTTCCAAAGTCATGGATCCTCTCGATGTTATGGCCTTGAGCCATTCGTCGGAATCCGGCCCACCATCGCTTCTTCATAGCTCGAGGTTCATTGTTGTTCAGCAACATGACCTCTAAGATAGGATTGTGTACCACCAAGTAGTACGCGCTTGTTCACTCCACGAGGTCCGTAGTGACTTGATCCAAGCATCATGATCATGTTGGGGAACGAAGAAATTCAAAATTTTCCACGTGTCACCAAGATCTATCTATGGAGAAACCAGCAACGAGGGAAGGAGAGTGCATCTACATACCCTTGTAGATCGCTAAGCGGAAGCGCTCAAGTGAACGGGGTTGATGGAGTCGACTGCCGTGATTCGATCACCGATGATCCTAGCGCCGAACGGACGGCACCTCCGCTGCTCAACACACGACAGACCAGACGCTCCCACGCCTTGATCCAGCAAGGAAGAGGGAGAGGTTGATGGAGATCCAAGCACGACGGCGGTGGAAGTAGCGGATTCCAACAGGCTTCGCTTGCTCCAGGAGGAGGAAGATGTGTCTCGGAGGGAGAGGGAGGCGCCATAGGTTGGTTTGCTCCTCCTTTCCCCACTATATATAGGGCCAAGGGAGAGGGGAGGCAGCCTTGCCCCTTCCCTCCAAGGAAGGGGCGGGTTAAGGGTGGGAGGAGTCCATCCTCCCAAGGCACCCTTGAGGTGCCTTCCCTTGTAGGACTCTCCCTTTTTTCTTCTCTTGCATGGGCCTTGGTTGGTGCCCTTGGCCCATATAGGCCAAGGCGCACCCCTACAGCCCATGTGGCCCCGGCAGGTGGCCCCACCCGGGCCCCGACCCTCCGTGGTCCCGACAATACCGATGACCCCAAACTTGTCCCGATGGCCAAATAGGACTTCCTATATAATTCTTTACCTCCGACCATTCCAACTCCTCGTGACGTCCGGGATCTCATCCCGGACTCAACAACTTTCGGGTTACCGATACTAATATCTCTATAACCCTAGCGCCACCGAACCTTATGTGTAGACTACGGTTCGGAGACATGCGATATGACCGAGACGCTTCCGTCAATAACCAACAGGGATCCGATACCCATGTTGGCTCCTACATGTTCCACGATGATCTCATCGGATGAACCACGATGTCAAGGACTTAATCAATCCCAGATACAATTCCCTTTGTCTATCGGACGATATTGCCCGAGATTCAATCGTCGGTATCCCGATACCTTGTTCAATCTCGCACGCAAGTCTCTTTTACTCGCTCCAACACATCATCCCGTGATCAACTCCTTGATCACATTGTGCACATTATGATGATGTCCTACCGAAAGGGCCCAGAGATACCTCTCCGCTTACACGGAGTGACAAATCCCGCCTCGATTCGTCACCCAAGACACTTTCGGAGATACCCGTAGTGTACCTTTATAGCCACCCAGCCACGCCAGGACGCTTGGCACACCCAAAGCATTCCTACGGTATCCGGAGTTGCACAATCTCATGGTCTAAGGAAACGATACTTGACATTAGAAAAGCTTTAGCATACTAACTACATGATCTTGTGCTAGGCTTAGGATTGTTCATCCATCACATCATTCTCCTAATGATGTGATCCTTATCAATGACATCCAATGTCCATGGTCGAAACCGTAACCATCTATTGATCAACGAGCTAGTCAACTAGAGGCTTACTAGGACATGGTGTTGTCTATGTATCCACACATGTATCCGAAGTTTCCTATCAATACAATTCTAGCATGGATAATAAACGATTATCATGAACAAGGAAATATAATAATAATCAATTTATTATTGCCTCTAGGCATATTTCCAACAGCTCCCACTTGCACTAGAGTCAATTAATCCAGTTCACATCGATATGTGATTGCAATGATTCCAACACCCAAGGTCACATCCCCATGTGACTAACACTCAAAGAGTTTACTAGAGTCAATAATCTAGTTCACATTACTATGTGATTAACACTCAATGAGTTTTTGGTTTGATCATGTTATGCTTGTGAGAGATGTTATAGTCAACGGTCGAACCTTGATCCGTGTGCTTTACAAATCTCTATGTCATCTCCTAGATGCAATACCACGCCTATTTGGAACTATTCCAAATAACTGCTCTACTATATGAATCCAATTACTACTTAGTATACTGGATCAGGTCAAAGTTTGCATCGCGATCCCTTTACGATTTAACTTTTCCACCTCCATAATCGAAAAATTCCTTAGTCCACTAGTTACTAAGGATAACTCGACGTTGTCCTGTGATCCATTCCTGGATCACACTTGTACCTTTGACCACTCATGGTTTCACACTTCCAAGGTTACACAAGATAGCATACTATAGAGCCTATGTTCAAGATAGGGACGACCTTCGCCCTTTCTTCTTTTCCGCCGTGGTCGAGCTTTTAACTCTTAACTCCATACCTTACAACTCCTGGACAAGAACTCCATCTTGACCGATCCATCTTGAACACTTTCAAGATTATGTCAAGGTGTGCTCATTTGAAAGTACTATTGAGCCGCTTTTGATCTATCCTCATAGATCTTGATGCTCAACGCTCAAGTAGCTTAATCCAGGTTTTCACTTGAAAACACTTTTCAAATAACCCTATTTGCTTTACGAAAATTCTACATCATTTCGATCATCCATATGTCAACAACATATACTCATCAAAATTCTATAGTGCTCCCACTCACTTCTTTGGAAATACAAGTTTTCATAAACTTTGTATACACCCAAAATCTTTGATCATCTCATCAAAGCTTAATTCCAACTCCGAGATGCTTACTAGCCTTAGAAAGGATCCTGATCCAAAGATACCTTTTAGCATCCTTAGGATCGAAAAACTTTCTCGATTGTATCACATACAACCTTCCTCACAAACCGTAAGGAAACTCATTTTGACATCCATCTCGCCAGATTTCATAAATGCAGCTTATGCTAACATGATTCCGACGGACTTAAGATCGCTACGGATGAGAAAATCTCATCGAGTCAACTCCTTGAACTTGTGAAAAACTTTGCCACAAGTCGAGCTTCATAGAAGGTGATATTACCGCCCACGCCCGCCTTCTTCTTAAAGATCCATTTATCTCAATGGCTCCCGATCATCGGGCAAGTCCACCAAAGTCCATGCTTTGTTCTAATACATGGATCCTATCTCGGATTTCATGGCTTCTAACCATTTGTCGGAATTTGGGCCCACCATCGCTTCTCCATAGCTCAGAGGTTCATTGTTGCCAGCAACATGACCTTCAAGACAGGATTGCTGTACACCGTAAGTAGTACGATCCTTGTCACCCACGAGGTACGGTAGTGACTTGATCCAAACTTCATGATCACTATCATAAGCTTCTATTTCAATTGGTGTAGGTGCCACGGAACAACTTCCCGTGCCCTCGCTACACACTAGTTGAAGTGACGGTTCAATAACCTCATCAAGTCTCCACCATCCTCCCACTCAACTTTTCGAGACTAACTTTTCCTCAGAAAGGACCCGATTCAAGAAACAATCCCTATTGCTTTCGGATCTGAATTAGGAGGTATACCCAACCGCTTTGGGTGTCCTATGAAGATGCATTTTATCCGCTGGTTCGAGCTTATCAACCGAAACTTTTCCACACAAGCGCCGCAGCCCCAAACCTTTAAGAAATGACAGCTTAGGTTTTCTAAACCATAGTTCATACAAGGTCATCTCAACGGAATTACGTGGTGCCCTATTAAAGTGAGTGCGGTTGTCTCTAATGCCTAACCCATGAACATAGTGGTAATTGATAAGAGACATCATGGTACGCACCATATCCAATAGGGTGCAACTATGATGTTCGACACACCATCACACTATGGTGTTCCAGGTATTAATTTGAAACAATTTCCACAATGTCTTAATAGTGTGCCAAAATCGAACTCGTATATCCATCTCTATGATCACATCACGACATTTTATCCTCTTATCCGAAGATCTTCAATTTCATTCTGAAATTACTTGAACCATTCAACAATTCGACTTGTGTTTCATCAAGTAAATATACTCAACATATACGAATCATCCGTGAAGTCGAACATAATGATATTCATCGATGCCTCAAAGACTCATTGGACCACACATCAAAATGTGTTACTTCCAACAGGTTGCTACCTTGTTCCATTTTATCAAACCGAGGCTTTTCACTATCTTGCCCATGTGGTATGTTTTGCATATCTCAAGTGATTCAAAATCAGGTGAGTCCAAACGACCCATCTGCATGGAGTTTCTTCATGCATATACACCAATAGACATGGTTCGATGTCTCAAACTTTTCAAAAACGAGCTAGTCCAAAGATCCATCAACATGGAGCTTCTTCATGCTTTTATGACTTACATGGCAAGGCCACAAGTAAGTGGTACTATCATTACTATCTTATATCTTTTGGCATGAAAATGTGTATCACTACAATCGAGATTCAATAAACCATTCTTTTAGGTGCAAGACCATTGAAGGTATTATTCAAATAAATAGAGTAACCATTATTCTCCTTAAATGAATAATCAGACAGTATAGACATAATCCAATCATGTCTATGCTCAACGCAAACACCAAATAACAATTATTTAGGTTTAACATCAATCTCGATGGTAGAGGGAGCGTATGATGCTTGATCACATCAACCTTGGAAACACTTCCAACATATATCGTCACCACCTTTAGCTAGTCTCCGCTTATTCCGTAGCTTTTATTTCAGTTACCAACACTTAGCAACCGAACCGTATATTAATACCCCGGTGCTACTAAGATTACTAGTAAAGAACACATTAACATAATGTATATCCAATATACTTCTATCGACCTTGCCAGCCTTCCCATCTACCAAGTATCTAGGGTAATGCTTTCCAAAGGTTCTCCCCTTATTACGTAACACTTAGTCTCGGTTTGGGTTTAATCTTGGGTTTGTTCACTAGAGCAGAACTGCTTTTGCGCTTCATGAAGTATCCCTTGTTGCCCTTGCCCTTCTTGAAACTAGTGGTTTTACCAACTATCAACAATTGATGCCCTCGTTACTTTCGTGTCAAACATCGCGAACACTTCAAGGATCATCATATCTATCCCTCGATATGTTATAGTTCATCACGAAGCTCTAGCAGCTTGGTGGCAATGACTATGGAGAAACATCACTATCTCATCCGGAAGATCAACTCCCACCGATTCAAGTGATTGTTGCACCAAACTGAGCACAAGCTCAACGATTGAGCTTTTCCCTTAGTTTGCAGGCTAAGACAATCGCCGGAGGTCTTATACCTCTTGACGTGGGCACGAGCCTGAAATCCCAATTTCATCCTTCAAACATCTCATATGTTCCGCGACGCTTCAAAACGCCTTCTGCCTCAACTCTAAACCGCTTAACTCAACTATCACGTAGTTACCAAAACGTATGTCCGATGTTCAGAAATCCACAAACGACGCTTGGGGTTCAAAGACACCGAAGCATTAGGACATAAGCTTTTACGTCCGCATAATCGCCATCCAACTTTCAACTATATTTTCTAGGAACATATCTAAATAGTGGAACTAAAGGCCGAGCCATTTACATAATTTGCAAAAGGTCTTTGACTATGTTCAAGATAATTAAGTTCATCTTATGAACTCCCACTGATAGACATCCCTCCTGGTCATCTAAGTGATTACATGATCCGAGTCAATAGGGCCGGTCCGATCATCACGTGAGACGGACTAGTCATCATCGGTGAACATCTTCATGTTGATCGATTCACTATTGACTCATGCTCGACCTTTCGGTCTCTGTGTTCCGAGGCCATGTCGTACATGCTAGGCTCGCCGTTAACCCCAAGTGTTTTTGCTGTAAATCTGTCTTACACCCGTATGTGAACGTAAGAATCCATCACACCCGAATCACGTGGTGCTTAGAAGTTTACGAACCGTAGCAACGGTGCACAATGGGAGAACACTTTTGAAATTTGTAAGGGATCATCTTATTTACTACCGCGTTCTAAGTAAACAAGATGCATAATCATAATAAACATCACATGCAATTATATAGTAGTGACATGATATGGCCAATATCATATAGCTCCATTGATCTCCATCTTCGGGCTCCATGATCATCATCGTCACCGCATGACACCATGATTCCATCATCATGATCTCCATCATCGTGTCTTCATGAAGTTGTTCGCCAACTATTACTTCTACTACTATGGCTACCGGTTAGCAATAAAGTAAAGTAATTACATGTTGTTTAATGACACGCAGGTCATACAATAAATAAAGACAACTCCTATTCCTCGCCGTTGTCATACTCATCGACATGCAAGTCGTGAATCCTATTACAAGAACATGATCAATCTCATACATCACATATCATTCATCACATTCTTCTTGGCCATATCACATCACATAGCATACCCCGCAAAAACAAGTTAGACGCCCCTAATTGTTGTTTGCATGTTTTACGGCTGCTATGGGTTTTAGCAAGAACGCTTTTACCTACGCAAAACCACAACGAGATATGCCAATTGCTATTTACCCTTCATAGGACCTTTTCATCGAATCCGCTCCACTAAAGTGGAGAGATCGGCACCGCTAGCCACCTTATGCACCAAGTGCATGTCACCGGTGGAACCTGCCTCACGAAGAGTACGTAAGGTCGGTCCGGTTCATCCCACAATACCGTCAAACAAGATTGACTAGTAACGGTAAGCATATTGAACATCATCAACGCCCACAACTACTTTGTGTTCTACTCGCAAAGAATCTACGCAATAGACCTAGCTCATGATGCCATCTAGGAACGAAAGTAAATTCAAAATTTTCCACGTGTCACCAAGATCTATCTATGGAGAAACCAGCAACGAGGGAAGGAGAGTGCATCTACATACCCTTGTAGATCGCTAGCGGAAGCGCTCAATGAACGGGGTTGATGGAGTCGATTCCGTGATTCAGATCACCGATGATCCTAGCGCCAACGGACGGCACTCCGCGCTCAACACACGACAGAACGAGACGCTCCCACGCCTTGATCCAGCAAGGAAGAGGGAGAGGTTGATGGAGATCCAGCAGCACGACGCTGGTGGAAGTAGCGGATTCCAACAGGTCGCTTAACCAAGGGAGGAGGAAGATGTGTCTCTGGAGGGAGAGGAGGCGCCAGCCATAGGTTGG
>JAHIAM010018128.1:0-12144 GCA_021605205.1 Aegilops longissima | reverse complement strand
TTTGGCGTGGAGCAAACTAGCGTTGACCTCCATATGTCTTGGGGGAAAATACGGTGGTTGGGGCGAGGCGCCAAGGATGGCCTGTGTACTGGTGGTAGAGCCGATTGACCCAAACCCGCGCTTCGGGAACCAGAGCGATGACGATCCGTAATCACTTGATGTGCTTGCGTGAAGTCTCAAGTCATCGCCAGCCTCGCCGATAGCCTTATTGACTAGCTTCGGAAAGAGGTGCTTCATGCAGACGAGATCTCGGCGTAGCTCGGCTAAGTCCTTACGGAACCTCGCCGTTCTTAGCATCGTAGAAACTTCTTCGAGCATAACGGCAACCTCCCAAATTCACTGAGGCATCCACCGTCACCGCCTTTGGGTGAAACTGCAAAATTCTCACGCTTATGTCCATAAGACCTTCCGTATATGGTGCTCACAAGGCGGCATCAATTCATCCAAGTTGTAACTTGTCCACCGGACGATAGCCTCATAGTTTTCCCACCGTAGATCGGCAGGCTTTCCAGATGATAGGCGGCAAAGGTAACTTTGTCGCCTCACCACATTGGCGAACGCAGCTTGTGGTGGATATCATGGAGCTGATCATCGCGCCGAGTGGCTCAGTAAACATTTGAACTTTGGAGGATATAGCTTGATAAATCATTGAGTGAAACCCCATCGCTTCTTGGCTGGCGGTGTGTTTTGTTCAATCCGCCCAATAAGCGGTTGGTTTCAAGGCTTATTATGCTCGCTCAAAGATCACCTCAGCCAAAGATGGCGGTTGCAGCATTCTCATTTCTGGCTGCATCGCCTCTCCCTCGCCTCGAACAGCAGGAGAATTGAGGTTGACCATCCCGGGAGACAAAACAAAGGTTTAAACCAGGATGGCAGAATTAACAAGGAAGTGCAAGGTAATGGACAAGATGGAATGCAAAGATGTTCATCCGTATGACATGGTAATATAAACTGCCATATATATATATATATATATACCATCGGTCATACACACCATTCATAGTTTAGTACAAGCCGACGGAGTACAACTATAAGGAAAGGCGCTACATCTTATCGAAGCATTCCAACTCCTATACATTATTTTTCTACACTTCCGAACGATACACACTAAGTCGATTCCACGAGTCACGCAGACGGTGGAAACACAACCATTACCATACTAGGAATACTACTACTATCTCGTGCAGCTCCATAGTAGTCCTCATAGAAGTCACCACCTGCACTGAAGTGGGACATGATCGTCCGGAAATGATAATCCTGGGGCCTGGGGACCATAAGGACTGATGTGGCCGTGGACCCACAAACGGGCGAAGAGGCCCACGAGGAGGAGTGATGCCCCAACCTCACGCCACTCCATGAAGTCCGCGATCCCCCAGGTACAAGTCTCTCATGTCCATACATCCGCTTGCACGGCGGTGCAAACCTAGTCGAGTAGCCCAAAGGGTCGAACGGCATTAAAAGCCCATACGCAAGGCCCGGCTCACGGTCCTTGTCCTCCAAAGAACTCAAAGAGGGTACGGAGGAGTGGTCCTCGGGTTGCATCGTACAACCTCAAGGTAGCCATGCCCCGAAGGGATGCGCATATAGCGGAAATCGTTGTTTCAAAAAGCGCCGCTCAATTAGTCATCATGGAATAGGCTGCAACTTGAGAATTCCAATAGTGATTCCAGCCCATAAGAAAAAGGAAGGGCTCGAGTTGGATAGGGGATAAACCGACCGATAGATATTGGCTTTGATTGAAATCCCTAAGCTCCTCGACGGTATATTCAGATACCATCGATAACCAGCCCAATCATTACCCTAACCAACATGGCCGTGGACCGCACAATCAATGCAGGGTCAAAAACCACTTGGTTCTGGGAACGGTGGCCATCCGAAAGCACAGCCATAATGCAAAGGCATTAGAATTTTAGGGAAAATCCAGCATAAATCGAAATGCTCAAATCAAATTTGAGACATTCAAAATCAGATTTGCAAAACCACTCAACAACATCATATCAAGGTTCGGGTTCAAATGGTAGCATACTAAAATTTAGTAACACCGAATCGAGGATGTAACCAACAATCCTACAAGGTACTACGGATAGTAACACGTGAACCCGATAGAGAGAAGAGAGCCTAGTCCTATACCCACGTTGAATGAGAAGAGGATGACTGATCGAGGGCATAAGGTAAAGGAGGAGCCTTACGCCCCTCCCACAATCAATTCCCTACATATAACTAAAGCATTTCTAGACTCAACTTCACCAGTTTTTAAGGGACCTCAGCAGCCCGCTCGATGCCAACCTGTCAGACCCCGATTCCAAGTCACATCGACCAGCTGGTAACACCTCATATCACTTTGCCTCACGACGGTATTCACTGCGCTTACCATGGCCCGGGACCGGGCCTTTTGGCCACGATATGATAGTGTCGCTAGCATCCACATGACAAAGAACCCGGCCGACATGGCGTGGAACCCAAAGCGGCACTAACCTATGGGGACAATACATGAAACACTTCAACATGTCGGTCATCAACGATGAACTGGCTGAGCCTGGCTACAGACTGATCCCGGCAGCAGGCTAGGCAGGACTCCAAGTATCACCCGGGACATTTCAAGGAGAATAGGAACGAAATGAATCACATGCCGCCACCAGTGTCCAAGCAGAGTGTAAGGACCGTGAACCGGCGAGGACTATATCGTTAAACGAGACTACATTTCCCCATATGAGAGGCTGCCAAGGATAAACAACTAGATTTGGATCCCACTCATACCAAGCATTTCAATCATACACAATTATGCCCGATATGAGTAAATACAACAAGGCATCACAACAAAACTCTACAACTCAAGTACTTTATTAAAGAGGCCCGAGGAGCCATACATAACATCACATAGGTGGGTCACATGACCCAACACTCAAGTCATACAATCATACAAGCACATGGGAAGCAAAGTATCGGTAAGACTCTAGAAAGAAAGAAAGATTGTTGTTTCTATCTACAATGGCCCTTCACAAGATCGCCACCGGGTGGCTAGCTTACTCCAAGTCAACATCTACATAGAACTGGCCGAGGGGTAGTATAGTCCCTCAAAAAATATTGATTACAAACATGAGTACAAAAGTACTAAAGTCTTACCACGAATCCTATCATACATGCCATTCTCAAGGAAGGAAGTGGAGTTATTTGCAGCAAAGCTTTGACTCTTGGCTGCTATCCCACGGAACACCTTGTAAAGCAATTTGTCGACACGGTCCACTAATCACCAACACAATACTCCACCGTGATCCTCTCTCCATCCCCGGAGGGCCATCCACATACTCACACTTATTTGAGGCTTTTAGTAGTATCCATTTACTTGTCTATGAACGGGTAACCCAAGTCCTTTCCGTGGACACGGCTATTCAATAGATCATTTTTAACCCTGAGGGTATACCTTCCCACCTCACCACTTATCGTCGCAACGACATGTACTGCAACCTTCAAGCGAAGCCCAACGGGTGTCCCCCACCTAAACACTCAAGTCCCTAGTCCAAGTTATCGCCATTGGTTCCATCCCAGGGAGTCCGCCGAGGTTTCCTAAGCCCAACGATGGTGGGTTCCCGAGATACCAAACGGGCACTTAACAACTGCCACCCAAACACAACCCACCCTGGTCATTATGCCCCCAAAGATGCTACAAACACCGAAACTACTTGCAACCCCGGACTATGAACAGGGGTGGTTAAGAAGTTTGAGGGTCCATTGGTTTCGGGCCCAATGCGTGGTAGTAGCTAGTTCATGGATCACAAACACAGATCTCCTTAAGTGCGCCTCAATGAAACAACCCACCATGTACCCTACATCCTCTCATCGATACCTTTACCAAATCGTGTTCAACACTTTCACTCGAACCAACACAACCTTTCACTCCAGTTCATCATCCCGATGAGCCGATGACACAACTCTAAGCATAGCAAGCATAGCATGGTAGGAATCACAAACATGGCTCAATCAACTCCTACACATAATAGTGGGTTTCATCTAGTTATGGCAATGAGGTCATGCAAAGGAAGTGGGTTCAACTACCGAGCACACAAAGTTGAATCGCTTGTCTTAATGCAAAAACGAGAGCGAAGGAGAACATGGGTTGTATCGGAATGATCAATGAATTGCTTGCCCGATGGAATTAGAGAATCCTTTGGGTAATCGAGGTTATCTTCGGGGAACCTATCATGAAAAACACCAAAATAAATGTACAAACAATATGCAAAATATGATGCATGCTATGGCATGGCAATATGGATGTGTGTTGGCCTAATGCAAGTTGAAGGGGGATGAACTCATTTGAATCAAAGGTTCAAATGATAGCTCATTTGAGTTAGGCCTAATGGTGCAAGATCTTAATCTGGTTATTTAGCATAGTTAACTTGCCTTTAACATGCATGAAACCTGTACCAATGGATAGAGTGTATTTTTCTGATAATTTTTCATATATAAATCTTTGCATTTGGAGTTATAGAATAAAAGTTATAAGCATTTGAAATTTGAATTATATTCTCGAATTTATATAAAAAAATTAGTAACTTGAATTAATGCGCCAAGATGAGGTGCGATGACAGGGTCAACGGGTCGCCCAGGTCAAACCGACCAGGGGACCCGATGTCGAAAGTTAATTTAACTAATTAGTTTTAGTTAGAACTAATCCTAATTAGTTTAGCCGAGGGGTCCACTCCATCGCACCCGCAGAGTCAACAGGCCCACTTGACGGGTCAACTCACCCGCTCAGTCACGGGCGAGGCCAGACAAGTGAGCAAGTGCTTTTGCACTTTCCGGCTCCAAATGGAGCGGGAGCACCCTACGTAGCGGAGGTGAGCTGTTAGCGGTGGAGTTAGTTAGGTCGATGGTTTGAGGGCGCGATTTAGCCTGGGCATGACGTCTCTCGCCATCGACGGGTTTGGGGTTAGAGGCCCGGCGAGGTGCGGGAAGTGCAGGTTAGAACTGCTGGGGGTGGTGAGTGCGATGGACGAGTGGCGTTATTAGGTGACCGGATTGGCTTGCGACGAAGCCCGCGCATGTGCGTCGGTGATCATCGAAAGCCAGTGCAAGAAGAAGAGAGCGAGAGAACGGAGGGGTAGCTGTGCTCACGGTGAACCCGTGGAGAGCTGCCGTCGGGCGGTTCGATGCGGCGGCGACGGCGATGGGGATCTCCGCCTTGAGCTCTACGAGGTGCGGTAGTGGCCTCGGTTTTAGAGCGAGGGAACTAGCTAGCTAGGGGTAACGGGTGCGCGGAGCTGCTAGACATGGCGGGAGGAGCGTGGACGGCGGGAGCACGGGCGTCGACGTGGCGCTGCTGGCGGCGGCGTCAAAGTTGGGGGCGAGCGAGAGAGAGAGGGCAGGGGAAAGTGAGGTGTCCTGGGGGCGACGACGCGTGGTCGCCCCGGGCGAGGCGGCGGCGATGAGGCAGGGCGCGCCGCTGCGGGCGCGGTCAACGCTGCCGGGCATCAGGTTGTCTGCTCAAGCCGAGCCAAGTCACTGGGCGCGGCTTGCCGGGCTGGGCAGTGGGCCGTCATGCATGTGTAAGTCCTTTTCTTTTTTAAAGTTTTTCTATTTCTGCACCTGTTTAGGTTTTAAAAATACCAAAACTAATCCAAAATTACCAAAATGCTCCTGGTCACTTGTTGGAATATTCCCAACATGAAACATTTTAGTTTGACAATTTTTGAACATTAAAATATTTTCCATAGTTTGAAATGCTCATTTCAGAAATTTGTGAATTAAATCTAGAACCTTAGGTGACCTAGAAAATGTTCCACCTTCTTTGACATGGATCCTGAACCCAAACAAAGAGGATGAGCATTTTGAAGGGCATTTGATTCATTGAAATAAATTTTAGTAAACCCTAGTTGTTTTAAGGGGGGTTCTGGGGTTTCGCTTTCCCATTTCAAATTCAAATGGAATTTAAACATGATGCACAACCCTAATGCACGGTCTATCCGGGATGTGACACCTTAGTTGTATTCCACCCTCGCCAATTGTTAGTCAGAGTAGCCGTGGCACTCGCGTAGATATATCGATACTTATTACCAGGGGTTCGCAAGCCATTCTATTCCGTAATGACTAGTAGAGACAAACTCCAGATTTTATCCATTTCCAGATTGGGACAAACAATGAATTCGCAGGTCAAATGCAATTCAGTTTTGATTCTGCTCCACCTCGGAGTATTACCCCTTTATGTCAGATTTTCATGAGAATTGCACCGCTTGTGAATTCTTGACGAGTGATACTTCTCACCATCATTACTATTCCTCGATTCCGTGTTGTCGCAACCGGAATAACAAGTGAATCGTGATGTGTGAAATCTATACTCCTAGTAACTCCAGCATGGAAGTTAAATGGATTAATAACTTCATCCTTAGCGTGTTGATTACGAATCATCACCCTAAGGTTGATCGTGCCACCTAGTCCTTATCTCCCGTGCCCTCTTCGATCAATGAGTTAGATTGTGTCAATCCTCACTCTTTGATCATATCGCCTTTCGAAAAGCAAGATTGTTCCTGCTTAGTAACATATCGATGGTTCGTGATTTTCCTAATATCTTCTGAAGTACCACCAGGTCGCCACCGACCGCTATGTTGAGTTTGTGATCAAGTTGGTTTCTTGTAAACCACCCTTCTCCAAGAATCTGTGTTGGATACCGTCACGCCCAATATGCTAATTCATCCAAAAGAAACTCGACGGTCCCACCAAGGATAGACCCGATATTGAAATGCTTTTGCAAGGTGGATATCATTACATCAACATTACATAATAGGTAGGATACATACATAAGGCACAAATGCCACAAGAATACATCAACATCATATAAGATCAACATCCCACTACGGATGAAACATAAAAGTAAACTCAAACGACATCCACTTGCTAGCCTGTGGCAACCGAACCTATCTCGATCGAAGAAGAAGCGTAAGAAGAACTCCAACACAAGAAAACATCGCCCTCACGCCATGATCATCGCAAAACCTGTACCGCAGAACTGGTGGTGAAGTAACTCGTGAGCCACGAGGACTCAAGAATCCCATTACCATGGGTATCAAGACTAGCAAAGCTCAAATGGGAAAGGAAGGTAAAGTGGTGAGGTTGCTGCAATACTACATATATGGTGGCTAACATACGCAAATGAGAGCGCAGAAGAGAAACAAAGGAACGGGTCAACTAGTAATGATCAATAAGTGATCCTGAACTCCTACTTACGCCGACATAACCCTAAAACCGTGTTCTCTCTCGATCAACCCCCAAAAGAGACACTCACTACATGCATACACGGCTGGTGTATTTTAGAAGAGTTTGCTTCAAGTTTACTACAACCGGATATTAACAAATTCATTTGCCACATAAATCTGGCACGGCTCGAAAAGTTTATACCTTGCAGGTGTCCAACTTAGCCCATGATAAGCTCTACATCAACAAAGGATATTCTTCTCCCCTGAAGACCCGATCAGTCTCGAATCCTTGCCACAAGACATTTGACAGCAATAAAACAAGACCTGCAAGCCGCCTGGATGTGTCGACAACCTGGATAGAGTCGTGACGCACTCTCGCTCGTGGCACACCGGAGGTCAGCCTACAGTAAATCCAGCCCCGAGTTGCCCTGCAGGCCCCTGCAGCTCCCTGCTTGCACTAACACTGAAGGAGCACTGCCCGAGAGGGAGGGGGGCTAAATAAAGATGACCTCGGCCCGGAAACCCAAGGGAAAAGGGCATAGGTGAGGCAAATGGAAACCAATGTTGTGCCTTGGTCGGAGGAGTCTTATTCAAAGAGAACTGTCAAGGGGTTCCTATAAATCACCCACCAAGTAGGGACGCAAAATTGGGAACATAATACCGATATGACGGAAACTAGGCGGCAAGAGTGAACAAAACAGCATAAGGCCGAGCCTTCCACCCTTTACCAAGTATATAGATGCATTAATTAAATAAGATATATTGTGATATCCCAACAAGTAAACATGTTCCAACAAGGAACATCTCCATGTTCCAAGAAGGAACAAACTTCATCTTCACCTGCAACTAAGAACGCTATAAGAGGGCTGAGCAAAGCGTAACATAGCCAAACAATGCTTAGCTAGAAGGGTGACAAAGGTTAGAGGTCGACATGGCAATTTGGGATGGCTTGATAGACAGTAATAGGTAGCGAAAGAAATTAAAGAACGAAGCAACTTGCATAGCAATGATAGTAGTGAGATCCATCAGAGCGGTCATCTTGCCTGAATCCTCAAGGAAGGAAGAAGAACTAGTCCATGAAGAAGATGAACGATGAAGTTTAACCAAGTGAGACGAACTAATCCTCACGACGCAACGAAAACGGAACTAACAAGAAGAAGCACACAACATAGTAAACACACCAAACATGAACAAGACATGATGCACAACAAGCATGATGCATGACAAGGCTAGACGAGGCTACTCATGGCAAGAGATGATGCATACAAGAGCAACACATCAAGGCAAGTTTAAATGAGGCTTGAACAACATATAACAAATCTGAAGTCCTCATATGCAAATTTCGAAATTGGCCCAGATCTGAATAAAACTTGTTGAAGTTGTTAAACAGCAAGTTAAGATGCACCACGATGATCTACATGAAATTATAGTCAAGTTACATATAAAGTTCATTTAATTCGAGCTACGCCTAGAAGATATGAGCAAACCAGCTAAACATGGCATTGATGCCAAATGCATACAAACATCAAGCAAACACCAAAACAAGGATGCAACATGATAATATGAAGCTACATGCAATATCAAGCAAGTTTCATATAGAGCACACTCAAACGGAGCAACGGTTGAACACATACACGCTTATACAAGACATGACAACAATCTGTCCAAAACAGCAGCTAGGCATATTGCAAGCATCAAAACAACATGCTACAGCACCTCAATATGAAAACAAAAGGCATGCGATGATGCATGTGTAAAGCATGACAAAACATGAACACCGAAAGCATCTCCAGTAAATCACTAGAACATGCTCAAAACACATGGCAAGATTGCAATAATAATAATTTCAGATTTAGCGTAAATAACATCAAAGTTGCAATGTTTAGAGCTATCAAACAGCATGTTACAGAACTTATCATGGCAAACAAAGGCATGGCATGAATCTACTAATAATTTCATAGAACAAAAGTCCTTATTGACCATGAGCCAAAAATGATCGGAAAATATGATGGCACCCATGTAAACATGGCAAGTTATATTATGATTCACATATGTGAACAATAACAGTAGGCATGTTGGTGAGCTTGAATCACTCACCACAGAGCAATACATGGCATGGAAATGCAACTCACAGTAAGAAGACATGGCATAGAAGCTATACATAGCAAGAACAACATCATAGCATACACGGATCAACTACAACAACCTTGGCAAAATTGAATAACATGTAAACAACCTGCCAGAAACATTTTATAGCAAAAGTAGAGCTCATTGACTCAAGCTATGGGCACCTATAATTGCAAACAAGTGCATGGATTCATATAGAATAACCACACACAAAACATCATCAAGTATCTCAAAATAACATGGATCTCTTGTAGCATCAAGTTTATATGGCATAAAAATATCGCATAACGTATTGAAATCAACAAAGATGAAGCCTAGTTTGCATGCTTGTGCTAGTCACCACAGAGATCATAAAATACATGGCATACACCCTCAAAGATGGCATGGCATATTACAAACACATATAGGACTCCAACCATAGGGTACACATCAATCATGGCAAAATGACAAAAGTGCATGTTCGATAAGAATCAAACTAACATCACATAGCCTCTTCTAACATCATTTCGGCATCAAGATGTGCTCAAATGAAAATGACGCAATGAGATGAAATGATGTACCTGCCGAGACAAACAATTTGACATATTACACGCATTTAAACGGAGCAACGGCGACAGAGTTATGGCATGATGAAAATGCAACAAACATCGACAAAGACTTACAGAAAACGGGGCTCGGGATAGTCAACCTAGGCGCGGATCGAGAATGGCCGGATCTCGCCGAGATGGACGAGAGATGGGGCGCTGCCGGATCTCTTCGAGGAGGGAGGCGAGGCGTATGCTGCTGGGCGCTGCTCAAGCGGGCGGGCGAGGCTACATGCGGCTGGGGCAGGGCGAAGCCACGGCCGGACGCGGGAGGCCAACGGGAGCGGCGCTGAGGAGCGAAGAGCCGACGGGCGGCGGAACCGAGGGGCGGCCGGAGGCGCGCGGAGGCGGAGCGCCGGGCGAGGAGGGCGCGGCCGGGCGCGCCCGCGGAGGCGAGGCGGCAAGTGAGGCTCCCATGAGGGCGCGGGTTCGCTGCAAGCCGGCTCGGGGCGGGTGGATCTGCCCCGGTGGTGCGCGGAGAGGAGGAGAGAGGGCGCGGGCTGACGTGGCGATCCGAGATTGGCCGGCGGCGCGGCGGACATGTCCGGCTTACGGACGCGTCCCACATGTGGCAGGCTAGGCTAGGGTTTCATTCATGGACTTCGGGGAGGCACATATTTATAGGTAGAGGGAGCTAGGAGAGTCCAAATGAGGAGCGAGCTGCCACGCGATCGTGATCGAACGGCGGAGAGCATGGAGGGAGTTTGCTGGGTTTTGGGCCACTTTGAAAGGGGTGTTGGGCTGCAAGGAGAAAGAGGCTTTACTTGCCATCTTAAACCGCTGAGTATCAAACGACTCCAAATGGCATTTAAACTTGATGGCGGTCACTGTGCTATACTGGCGCTTGACAAACTCTGGTCCATTCCGAGAAAGTTTAACACCCGCATACCTAAAAAGAGGTAAAAGAGGGCGCCGGAGCCATAAGATCACGGATTGCAAAACGGACAACGGGAAAATGCTTGATGCATGAGACTAACATGTATGCAAAATGAAATGCACATGATGACATGATAAAATGCATGATGACATGGCAAAGTGCAACACGCGCAAATGACATGGCAAAGTGCAACACGCAGCAAATGACATGGCAACGACGCAAATAACTCGCGACACCGCGATCGAATCCGGGCGCATGTGACAACCCCGAGCTAGTTGGTCAAGCTAAACAACAACTTGGAGAGTTGAAGATAAAGGCTTGTCCGACTACCATTCCAAGGGATATCTTTGTGTGTGTGTATTGAAGGAAGGTGGTATTTTCATCGATCGACCTCATGGTTAGTTAACGAATCATCTTATCCAATCTTTGATTTGGGTATTATTGCCAAATCAAATCAGAACCAACGATATTCGTAATGTTGTATTACTCGTGGTTGTTTCCTGCATACACCATTACATCTTTTGGTCCCACCAATGCTATCACCATGTTCACATAATTGTGGAATTCCATTTATATGGAAACCAGGATGAATTGTTGTTGAGCCCATCGACAACATCCTTATCTCTCCATAATCTTGTTGAATGCTGTTAGTATTGGAAACTTTTGAAATCATTTCTTCATGCTAGTTCATGAAGCATATGTTCGGATGAAAGATGTGACTCTCTAACTCATGTGCATTTGATGCAAGCTGCTGCCGTGGGTTCGAGAAAGGTAGTTTTGCTTCCTCCGAATCGCCCCAAGTTATTCACGCATGTGCAAGTACTCTATGGTTTGATAGGTTGGTCACGCCCATTCTATATGTGTCCCTAGCACACCAAGCCACCGATTAATGTGTTCAAGGTGAAGTTCTTTCTTAAGAATCATGACTTATGTTAGGACTTCCTTATCCTCGATGATGATTCCCCAACCCTAACTTGGTAGTATTTTATTATAAGACTACATGTGGTCACACTTGTCTCGCATAACGGTTCACATGTTTGTAGTAGAACCAGCTCATATTTTGGAGCCTACTACCGTAGTCCATTTCCCGAGAATCTCGAACGCCATCTCTTCGATGTGTTGCAAACCTTCATTTTCTTTCTAGACTTGATGAGTCCGGAATATCCCGACACCAACCAGATCTGAATCTCGTGCAGATATGATGGTTGGAACATTCTCAAAGATTAGCATTTTGTCTCTAACTTGCACCGCCATTGTGCCAATTCCCATGGGCTGCCCTTCAAGAATTGTTGTTCACGATCATCTTCAAAAGTGGTCCTACCATGGGTCCCATCCATTTCGATGGTAAGCAAAATCATCCATCGCGTTG
>JAHIAM010018127.1:0-12072 GCA_021605205.1 Aegilops longissima | reverse complement strand
TCATGGGGCATCCATCCTTCTTCGTGGCTGGGTGAAGCTTTCCCAAGATGTCATGGCACTTCTCCATGCATCCCGCCACCACGGTTCTCCAGGTGCCCACAACCCCCTCCACCCAAAGAGTGATTTTCCAAGTCCATCTTGATCATTGTAGTTCATGGGTTGTCATCATCATTGACTTCACATCTTGCTTATGAATTTCACTAACCCAAAACCCCCACGAGCATAGCAAAAAACTATGGCCCCGGTCATGGTAACAAGGGATTGGTTCATCCTACCACATGATACTACTCAAGTTTAATGACTTCAAGATTTCCACTGCATGCATGGTGGGTGGTGACAATTACTAATGCACAAAAACATAGGTATAGAAATAACATGATCAAAACTTGCCTTTGGATGATCCTCGAAGCTAAAGAGTCGAAAAGCCAGACCGGAAACTCACCGAGACAAACAATTCACAATAAGCATATAGCAATAGGATCACATAACACAACATAACAAAAGTAACATAACACAACAAACAACCAAACCAAATCCAAAGGAAAACTCAAAGAAAACCACTCAAAGTTTCCTACTTAAACAATAACTAAAATATTTTTTATATAATAAAATTTCTCAACATAACCTAATCATGGTTTTAGGTTAACTTAACATAAAAGGATTCACTAACAACTAGGAGCAAAAAGAATTAATTAAAAGCTATTATAAAACCTATTTTAGGCCTAATCCAATTTCTATTAGAAAATAAAAAAATTTTATTAATTATAAATAAAAGTTCATCCTATAAAGTGACAGAAACTATCCTAGAATAATCAATCACAAGTTAAAAATAAATTTATTTCTAATTAAAATATTAGGAAAACAGAGCTAGTTAATTAATTAGGATTATAGATTCTGCTTAAAACTAATTATTTATTAATCCTAAAATACCCAAATTAATTTTATGGTTTGGCAATGTTAAAATAAAGTTGGGACAAAAAGAATCATCCAAAATAATTTTCTAACTAAAGTTATAGCAGATTTATATTCTGACTAAAACTAAATTAAAGCAATTTTAATTTATTTTAACATAGCTAAATATATATTCTACAGAAACTACATAAAATTTGCAAACCAAAAAAAAGAATCAAAAAATAATAAACAGAATAAAAGATATAATTTTTCAAAAAGAAACTATTCTGCTAAAACAGAAAATCAAAATAAAAGAAAAGGCCTAATGGGAAATCCCCTCGGAAATAACCTAACGGCCTAGGGTTAAACTAAACGGACCGGCTAAATAAAAAACTAAAATAAAAAAAGAACCGGCCGGTTTTTAAAGAAACGATTCTTCGGGTTAATCAGTCCGAGAGATCTGGACGGGGGGAAGCCCCAAGCGGCGGGCGGGCGCCAGAGGCCGAGGGTTCCGGCCGGGAGCTCGGGAGGAGGGCTGCAAGGGGGGGGAGCCGGGAGGAGTTTGTGGGGGGAGGCCGGGTGGTCTAGGGCGGCACGCGGATTATGGGGGGAGGGAGCCGGTTCCGTGAGGTCGAGGGAGGGGAGGGGTCCCGGAGGTCTCGGGGAATGGGGGGGCTTGCTTTTAGCCAGGCCCGGGGGCTTGGGGACGGACGATCGGGATCCCGGATCCTCGATCCGCGATCTCCCAAAAGGGCAGGCGGGCAGGGAAGAAGATGGGGTGGGCCCAAGGGTCGAGAGAGAGGAGGGGGCGGGGGTGGCGGGCCAGGCGCCGGGCGAGGGGGCGGGGAGCCGGTCGGTGGCCGGGCTGGCGTGGGGGCCGGGCCGCCCGGGGGTCGGGCCTGGCCGGGCTGGGGGTTTGCGGCCTGGGGTTTTTTTTTAAAATTTATTTTTAAAAAACAAAACAGAATTAAAACAATAACTATAAATATTTTATATAGGGTATATATATACCAAAATGATCGGGAATATTCCTTTCTTTGAACATTTTTCCAAAGGCAAAATCCAAACTTTATAAAATCCATTTTTTCAAATTCAAATAAAATTCAGATTTGAATCCAAATCTTTGGCAATGTTTTCTCTGATATTTTTGAGTGTCATGTTTGTTCTCTCATACTTTTGACAAGTATTTATCAGCTTAGTTTTTGAAATGTTTCACTTCCAAAGTTTGAAATTCAAATTCAAAACTCAAAATTCTCTAAACTTCAAATGCATTCAAATTCAAACAGATGCATAGGATGCTTATATAATTGTAAAACATTCCAAATAGGAAATTTGGGATGTTACAAACCTACCATTTTAAGATGAATTCCCTAGATTCGGGTTGGCTAGCAATAGGTGCGGTGGTCTCAAGAAGATCTTCTTCGGCCCTGTGTGGCTTCTTCCTTGGGTGACTCCACAAGACCTTCAAAATTTGATGACCTTGTCGGGTACTCGCTTGGCCTCGAGAATTCGACGGTTTCTCCTTGTAGGTCGATCAGTCGCGTATGGCCTCTAGGGCACTGTTCCTCAACGGAACATCGCCATGTCGCATGACACTTCTTCAGAGAAACATGGAAGACATCATGAACTCCGGACAATCCTTCCGCAATTCCAACTTGTATGCAACCTCTCCACGACCTCGAGGATTTTGTAGGGCCAATGAATCGGGTGCTAACTTTCCTTGACACCAAATCTTGATTCCACGGCGGAGACACACGAAGATATGCTCGGTCTCCCACTTCGAAGTCACTTCCTTGCGCCATCGTCGGATAACTCTTCCGTCTCGACGGCTATCTTGAGCCTGCTCAATCAGCTTGACTTTCTTCGAACTTGATAAGGTCGGAACCAAAAGGATCGATCTCCAACACTATCCCACAAAGAAGGTGTTCGCACCTCCTTGATAGAGCTTCGAAGGGGCCATCTTCAAACCGGATTGATAATTTGTTGTATGAGAACTCCGGATGGCAAATTATCATCCCAGCTAGACCCATAGTCTAGCACACAAGCTCTCAACATGTCCTCCAATCTGGTTGACTCTCTCGGTCCCATCCGTTCATGGATGGCTGACAATTCCAGCCCGCACTCCAAAGTTTCATGCAACGCCCAAAACTTTGGGTAAACGTTCCTCTATCCACACCATTTTCCTAACTCCATGCGAATACGATCCTTCATGTATATTTGGCCAACTTAGCACTTGTATAGGTAGTCTTCACGGAATGAAGTGAGCTACCTTGGTCAAACGATCAACCACTACCCAGATAGAATCATAACCGAACGGGTCCCGGTAATCCTTGATGAAATCCATACCAAGTTTCTCCCATTTCCAATCGGAATCGCAAAGGTTGAAGTAACCCTGTGGCTTCGATGTTCCGCTTTACACGCTGACAAACATCGAATCGCTACGATCGCAATATCCTTCTTCATACCCCACCGTAAACTTTGCTTCAAATCCAGTACATCTTGGTGTTGCCGGGTGAATCGAGTAGGTGAATCATGAGCCCCCAAGAATTAGCCCGAGTTCGGGATCATTGGGCACATAAATACGATCCTCGAACCATATAGTTCCGTTCCCACGAACCCTTTAGCTTTTCCTTCCTCCATTTTTGCTTAATCTCAATTTCCTTGTCCAACTTCGGCTTCACAATCCTTTCGCAAAGTGGACTGAACTTCCAGAGTTGCAACAAATCCCGAACTATCTCCACCGGAGATCTCGAGGTCATCGACTAACCCCGGGTAATCCTCCCCGAAGAGTATTCACATAACTCTTAGGCTCAAAGCATTCCAAACATTGCCTTACCGGGTGGTAATGCAATCTCATGTCATAGTCCTTTATCAACTCTAGCCATCTCCTCCGCTCGAGGTTCAATTCTTCCTGAAATATACTTCAAACTTTGTGATCTGTTAGACATCACAACCCAATGAGGAAATGTCTCTGTGTCTTGAGTGCATGCACACGCTTAACTCCAAATCATGTGTGGTAATTCATCTCGAGGTCGAGCTTCCGGAGGCATAAGCTACAACTTTTCCTTCCGACAAGATTCTCCGAGTCCTTGACGAAAGCGCCACAATAAACCGGTATTCCTTGTGTATGTCCGCAAAATCAACACGGGCGGACCAACCGCTTTTCTTCAATTCTTAAACTTTACATTCCTCGTCCAAACATACTTGGCTTCCTTTTCAACAAACCACATGGGCTTGGCAATCTTAGAAGTTCTCAATGAACCTCCGAAATATCTCCGGAGTCCGAGAAAATCGGATCTCCTTGATCGAGGTGGGTGATCCAATCGGTGATGATTCAACCTTGGGGATCAACTGCTATTCCTTCCCAAATAACATGTCCGAGGAATCCAACTTCCTTCACCAAAATTCACATTTGCTGAACTTGGCATACAACGACTCAAGTTTTCCAACTAGACGCAAATGTTCCTTATGCCTTCCTCGCCTTTTGGAGAAAATCAATATATCATCGATGAACACCAACCAAACTTGTCCAGATATTCCATGAACACCTTGTTCATCAAATTCATGAAGTAGCAGAGCATTAGTCAATCCAAATGACATGACGGTATACTCATATAAACCATACCGGTAGTGAATGTTGTTTTGGGTATATCCTTTTCACGGATTTTCAATCGATGATACCTCGATCAAGATCGATCTTAGAGAATACCTTGGCTCCAAAAGTGATCAAACAGTCATTAATCATCCAGAGGGTACTTGTTCTTGATGGTTACTTTGTTCAATGCACGATAATCCACAACCATCCTCAAGCTTCCATCCTTCTTCTCTACCAAAAGAACTGGCTCCCCAAGGTGATGAGCTTGACTAATATATCCTTTCTCCAATAACTCATTAATTTGATCCTTGATCTTTTAACTCATTCGTGGCATCCGATAAGGTCTTTGATATTGGGGCTTGCCGCAATAGCTCAATCAAACTCAATGTCCCGTCCTGGCATTCGTAATTCCTCCGAAACACATCGGGAAAATCTTGCACCATGGCACTTCCTCCCCAACAACTCCCGTGAGGGAATGCACCGATTCTTCATCCGGTCCCGGCCACATTTGATCCTCTTCCGCCCGGGGTGAGGAATAGACTTTGGGCAAACCATGTTCCTTCAAACTTTGACAACCAATCCATGCCTAGGATTACATCCAAGGTCCGGGTTTCAACACTATGAGGTCGGAAATTTATGGTTCCGATGTTGAGGGTTGCATGACGCCCACCCCGCCATCATTTCTCCTCCCCCGAACGACGCCAAGGGGGGCTTTAAGGGTTTTAGTGGGCAACCCGATTTTCCACAACTACCCTTGATATGAAATGAATGCCTGCACCGTAATCAAAGAGAACCAAACTGAACGTGAATTCAATAAAACTTACCAACCACGGTTCCGGTTGATCATAGACGCCCTCCACGCCGATGTGGTTCACCCGAGCACGAGGGAACGATTGGGCTTCTTCACGAGCCTCCATTGCCATTTCCATTCCTCGCTTCTCCGGGGCTGGCATAGGCCCCGCCTTCCGCACTTGAAGGTGATGTGGCCAGATCCTTGAGCCGGGCAGAACGGGTGATTGCCATTACCATTGCCATTGCCATTGCCATGGCCCGACTTGTTGTCCCGGGCGCGTTGTTCCCATTTCTCCATGGTTATGACCTCCATGGTTATGATGGGGTGCCCCGAGTATGGTGCATAGCGGGCTTCCAGCCCCGAGGTGCTTCCCCGGCTGTACCCACCGGCTTTATCCGCGCTTGCCTTCAAGAATGGTGGCCTTGTCTACCACCCCGGTAGTTGTTAAGGTAGCCAAAAGCTGCATGCTCGCATCATTGAGTCCTCAAGGAACTTCTCCCGCCATGCATCCGGGCCACATCATCGGGCATAGCAGGAGCTTGGATTCATCCACGATCGGCCACGACGTTCCTCGGGCGAAGTTGGGAACTCAGCCTTCGCACTCATTCCAAGAGACATGAGGGGGAAGGCCGCTGGAATTGATCCCATGTGAGGCACCAATGGGAAAAGTGGCGTGTAGTTCTCCCACCAAGAAGCTGCAGGTCCATCAGTTGATGGCTGCAAAGCGACCTTTCAAAGACGCATCCAAAAGGATTAGCTCTTCCGACTTTATGGAGCCAATCATCAGAAATCGCCTGCACTAGAGAACACCCGGGATTCACCTCGTAAATCGAAATAAGTTGTCCAAGGGGTGGTGGGGGGTTGTTGGCGTTGTTGTTCTTTGATGTAGCATTGCATTCCCGCTGGAAGGGTGAGCTCCGGGAAACCGGTCACGCCCTGAGGCATCCCGTGTTTTGGAGGATGAGAAATTAGAATAGAACAATGGTCTATGAGAAATAACACTACCCATATGAATGCACAATCATAACACACCAATCATTTATTCATTCCACTCAAACATGGTTCAAACTCGAACAAAAGCTCATGACTAATCAAGGGAAAACATCGCCTAACGATCGATTTAAAAGTAAAAGATAACATGGTGGTCGATAAAAAGTTCATCCGGGCGCCCCTTGGGGTTTCCTTCTGGTACCCTTCAAAATCCCGATCATTGCTCACGAGGGGTCCTTCATCTCCACCGGATAAAGGTCCTCTCCCAAGTCCATCTTTTCCTCTATCGCGCAAGCTTCATCTTCGGTCCCGACCTCCATGAAGTCCGTGATTTCTTCCCGGCCAAGGAAGTCGCGCGTTTTCTCCTCCAGCCACATGAACAAAGCCCGTGTCTTCGAAGTTACGGCAGTCTGAATCTCCGCTTCGAGAAGACACTCCAAGTCCGGATGTAAAGGAGAGTGGAATTGTCCTCAAGGTAACGGATGATATCTCCATTCCTTGCCCCGGAAACCATGGCGAGGTCGAGTGATCGAGCTCGCCCTATTCTCGAGATGTCCAAGTGCTCGATAGATCGCCACGCCCCTTCCGGATCCAGCTTGAACTCGTGAACTCAAAGTTGATAGGCCCGTGTCCTCCGGTTCTCCCCGGATATGCACTTCAACTCAGGGGTGTCCGCAAGTGCATTGGTTGGCTTCCTGATCGGGGAGAGCTATCTTCACCGCTTCACCATCCGACCAGCTCAAGGGCATCGCCCATGGGCCGGCAAACTCCGTAGCAAACGGGTGAACTCGACGGCCATCTAGAATGTTGAAAATAGGAGAAGAGCGAATTGAACAGGGGAATTACGGAATGAAAAGGATTTAAAGTAATGGTCTCGCTATGGCTTTCCGATCCTAGGGGTTACGATCCACGGTCGGTGTCTCGATACCATCTCTCAGAGCGACCGACCCAAAATCGGTCAAATCTCCGGTCCGCATTCATCCCAAGATCATTACTCACAAAGACATCGATAAAGTAATCAAAGTTCAATCACACCGAATATCATTAAAGATTCTCATATAGAGTCTTTATTACAAGGAATAAATTCGCTCAAGGCCAACTCATGAGAAATAAACTAATAACACCGGAAGCGCCGGTAAAGCGAGTCCATCCGACCAAAGGGCAATGCCGCGGAGCGTAGCCTCACCCCGATCGAATATACCTTTGCAACATAAGACGGCAGCCATGTAGGTCAGTTTTGGAATAAGCCGGCAAGTCATGAAGAAAACAATAATAAACTTACTATTACTAATGCATTTTGGGTGGAGCTCTAAGTTTCATCATTTTGAAAGCAAATTTTATCCTACTACAAAGGACTTGCTTGCAAATTACTACAATTGTTGGTAGTTATTGAGATGGTTCCGCCAACCAATATCTCATTCCCAAATTATTAAGTCATAAAACCCCCAAATTAATTCATTAGTTTTAGTGTTGAGATATCCAATACTTCCAAGTTCCAGAGGCTCAAATGTCCGAACGGGACACGGCTAATCGATTAGATCTTTAACTCGCAAGGGTTGCGACTTTCCCCGCAAGAATCATTCTCCTTTAAAGTCTTCGACTTCATGGTGTTTGAAGACGGACAATGAAACAGGTCTTCCAAAGAGTTCTTCCCTACCCCGACCCATCCAATCCTACCGTTTTTCTACATCTCGAGTACCGCCCGCCCCAAACTACTTAGGGTCAACCCAGCCGAGCCCATAATGGCGCGGCATGTAAGCCCGTCATGGGGCATCCATCCTCTCTTCGTGGCTGGGTGAAGCTCCCAAGATGTCATGGCACTTTCCATGCATCCCGCCACCACTGGTTCTCCGGGTGCCCACAACCGCCCTCCACCCAAGAGTGATTTTCCAAGTCCATCTTGATCATTGTAGTTCATGGGTTGTCATCATCATTGACCTCACATCTTGCTTATGAATTTCCTCAACCCAAAACCCGCTCAAGCATAGCAAATAACTACTTGCCCCGGGTCATGGTAACAAGGGATTGGTTCATCCTACCACATGATACTACTCAAGTTTAATGACTTCAAGATTTCACTACTGCATGCATGGGGGTGGTGACAATTACTAATGCACAAAAATAGGTATAGAAATAACATGATCAAAACTTGCCTTGCGATGATCCTCAAGCTAAAGAGTCGAGTAGCAAGTCAGACTGAAACTCTACCGAGACAAACAAACAAAACAATAGCAATAGGATCACATAACACAACATAACAAAAGTAACATAACACAACAAAACAACCAAAACCAAATCCAAAGGAAAACTCAAAGAAAAACCACTCAAAGTTTCCTACTTCAAACAATAACTAAAATAGTTTTTATATAATAAAATTTACTCAACATAACCTAATCATGGTTTTAGGTTAACTTAACATAAAAGGATTCACTAAGCAACTAGGAGCAAAAAGAATTAATTAAAAAGCTATTATAAAACTCATTTTAGGCCTAATCCAATTTCTATTAGAAAATAAAATAAAACTTTTATTAATTATAAATAAAAGTTCATCCTATAAAGTGACAGAAACTATCCTAGAATAATCAATCACAAGTTAAAAATAAATTTATTTACTAATTAAAATATTAGGAAAACAGGAGCTAGTTAATTAATTAGGATTACTAGGATTCTGCTTAAAACTAATTATTTATTAATCCTAAAATACCCAAATTAATTTTATGGTTTGGCAATGTTAAAATTAAGTTGGGACAAAAAGAATCATCCAAAATAATTTTTCTAACTAAAGTTATAGCAGATTTACTATTCTGACTAAAACTAAATTAAAGCAATTTTAATTAATTTTAACATAGCTAAATATATATTCTACAGAAACTACATAAAATTTGCAACCAACAAAAAAGAATCACCAAAAATAATAAACAGAATAAAAGATATCAATTTTTCAAAATGAAACTATTCTGCTAAAACAGAAAATCAAAATAAAAGAAAAAGGCCTAATGGGCCTAAACGGCTCTCGCGTAATATAACCTAACGGCCTAGGTTAAACTAAACGGACCGGCTAAATAAAACCTAACTAAATAATAAACCGGAAAGAACCGCCGGTTTTCTAAAGAAACGATTCTTCGGGTCTAATCGAGCGCCGATTTGAGATCGGACGGGGCGCCCGCCACGGGCGGGCGGGCGGGGAGAGGCCGAGGGTTCCAAGGCCGGGAGCTCGACGGAGGGCAGGTGCGGGGAGCTGGGAGGAGTTTGGTGGGGTCGGGAGGCCGGGTGGTCTAGGGCGGCGACGGCACGAACTATGGCGGGGAGGGAGCTCGGTCTCCGTGAGGTCGAAAGGGAGGGAGAGGGGTCCGCAGGTCTTGGGGGAATGGGTGGGGGCTTGGCTTTTATAGCCAGGGCCTCGGGCTTGGGCGATCGATCGATCGGATCCGGATCCTTCGATCCGGCGATTCCCGGCAAAGTGGGGGGCGAGGGGAAGAAGATGGGGGGGCCCTGGGTCGAGAGAGAGAGGGGCGAGGGAAGGGGTGGTCAGGCCAGAGCGCTCGGGCGAGGGGGCGGGGAGCGGGCTGGGCGCATTGGTCGGGCCGGGCCAGGTCGGTGGCTGGCAGGCCGGGTGGGCGCCGAGGGTTTTTTTTTAAAATTTATTTTTTAAAAACAAAACAGAATTAAAACAATAACTATAAATATTTTATATAGGGTATATATAACCAAAATGATCAGGGAATATTCCTTTCATTTGAACATTTTTCCAAAGGCAAAATCCAAACTTTATAAAAATCCATTTTTTTCAAATTCAAATAAAATTCAGATTTGAATCCAAATCTTTGGCAATGTTTTCTCGATATTTTTGGAGTGTCATGTTTGTCTCTCATACTTTTGACAAGTATTTATCAGCTTAGTTTTTGAAATGTTTCCACTTGCCAAAGTTTGAAATTCAAATTCAAAACTCAAAATTCTCAAACTTCAAATGACATTCAAATTCAAACAGATGCATAGGATGCTTAGCTATAATTGTAAAACATTCCAAATAGGAAATTTGGGATGTTACAAGTTGTGAGGATTCCTCGATTCTTCCGCTTGTCTTCTTCATGGACTCGTTTTTCTTCCTTGGGATTTCGTGCAAGATGACCATACCTCGAAATCACTTCTATCTTTGCTTGCTAGTTGCTCGCTTCTTTTGCCATGCCCGTGCTAGATGCCTACCACTTGCTATATCATGCCTCCCATGTTGCCATGTCAAACCTCTAACCATCCTTTCCTAGCAAACCGCTGATTGGCTATGTTACCGCTTTGCTCACCTCTTATAGCGTTGTTAGTCATGTGAAGATGAAGTTTGTTCCTTGTTGAACATGGAGATGTTGTTCCTGTTGAACATGTTTACTTGTTGGGATATCACAATATATCTTATTTAATTAATGCATCTATATACTTGGTAAAGGGTGGAAGGCTCGCCTTATGCCCGTGTTTTGTTCCACTCTTGCCCTTAGTTTCCGGCCATACCGTGTTATGTTCCCGGATTTTATGCTCCTTACACGTTGGGTGATTTATGGGACCCTTGACTGTTCGCTTGAATAAGACCTCCAAAGAAGGCCCAACCTTGGTTTTACCATTTGCCACCTAGTTTTTCCCTTGGGTTCGCAACTAAGGGTCATCTTTATTTTAACCCCCGAATGCTCCTTCGAAAGGCGCCCAAACCGAAGCGATGTCCGCTACCGGGCAATCAGGGTCTATGCCAACCCGACGCCTTGCTCATCCGGCAGGCCCCGAGACCAGATATGTGCAGCTCCTATCAGATTTGTCGGACATCCGGGCGGCTTTGCTGGTCTTGTTTTATTGTCGTCGAAATGTCTTGTAGTCCGGGATTCCGAGACGATCGGGTCTTCCTGTAGAAGGAATATCCTTCGCTGACCGTGAGAGCTTATAATGGGTTGTTGGGACACCCCGCAGGTATTATCTTCAAGCCGCCCACTGTTATGAGGCGATGGGAATTTGTTAATGTCCGTGTAGAAAACCCGTTGACCTTAATTAAAATACACCAATCCTGTGTAACCGTGGATGGTCTCTTCTCGTGGAGTCCGGGAAGTGAACACGGTGTTGGAGTTATGTTGACGAGGTTGTTCTAGGATCACCTTGATCATAGTTGTTCACCGCTTTTGCCTTCTTCTCGCTTCCCATTTGGCGATGGTAGCCACCATATATGCTGTCGCTGCGCAGCTCCACCTCACTACCCCGTCTCTACCTTTAAGCTTAAATAGTCTTGATCTCTGGTGTGAGATTGTGAGTCCCCGTGACTCCGATACTTCCAAAACCAGTTTGGTGTGCGATGAAACTCAGTGACGATCCAAGCTCAAGGAGGAGCTCGATGAAGATCTTGTTCATTGTGTTGTTTCATTTCAGTTGATCAAGAGGAGCCTCAGCTTGGGACGATCGGGATCCGTAGCATTTGGGGTAGTCTTCTTTTATTTTGGTTCCGTAGTCGATCTTGATTGTATCTCGATGATGTAATGTTTTACTCATGTATTGTGTGAAGTAATTGTAAGCCAACTATGTATCTTTTCCTTATGTATTACATGGGTTGTGTGAAGATTACCTCACTATACATTGCTTCAATGCGTTATGCTCTAAGTCGGCTTCAATGCGGGAGATATAGCCGATCGAGGGCCAAGTTGGTATCGAGCCGACCGCGTTACACGGATGGTTGCGACAAAGGTGGTCATGTTGTTCATGACGCTTGGACCCGGCGTGGCACCCGACATGGCACATGTAATCGATCGAAGCACGAGCTTGTGCCAAGAGGAACGCT
>JAHIAM010018125.1:0-21967 GCA_021605205.1 Aegilops longissima | reverse complement strand
ATGACATTGGCTTTCAGTATACTCAATACTTGGTTTTCTTGAATCATTTCACCCATCGAGTCCCCTCGAGGTTGAGGTTGGGCTGGTGAAGATGTACTTGAGACTTTGTGATCAGGAAAATGTCCACTTTCCTTCCCAACAAGAGATGTCTCCAAGTAATCAATGCATGAACAACGCCGCCAACTCAAGATCGTGAGGGGGTAGTTCTTCTGGGCTTCAATCGAGAGGTATAAGCCCAACTCTTTCTCTTGCATTAACACAGACCGAGACCTTGAAGAGAAGCATCACAAAACTTCATAAGGCTTGGATTCCAGAGGAGTCGAACAGAGCTGTGACGAGTTTCTTTGAGGGTATTGAAAGCAACGCCACACTGGGAGACCATAACTTACATGCTTCGAGGAGGTTGGAAAGAGGCTTTGCAATCTTGGAGAATTCTCAACAATCTTCCAATAGCTTGCAAGACCAAGAAAGCGGGAGTGCTTGACATTCCGAGGAGGTTCCCAATTCACAATTTGGGACACCTTCTGGATCAACAGCGGCCCTTGGCGAGATGATATGACCAAGATAAAGCACTTCATCGCCGAATTCACATTTGGAGAACTTGGCAAGAATTGGTACTCTCGAGCTTGTCTAGCACCAATCGAAATGTTTGGCATGATCCTTCTTATTCTTGGAGAAGACCAAAATATCATCAAGATAGACCAAGACAATTCATTGGTGTAAGGATTGAATATGAAGTTCATCATCCGAGAGAAAGTTGGAGGAGCATTGACGAGGCCGAAAGACATGACAAGATATTCATAAGAACCAAAGCTTGTTCTAATGCTGCCTTGGGAATATCTTGTTCACGAATGCAATCTGATGATACCCCATAACGAAGGTCAAGCTTGAGAACACGAGCACCTTTGAGTTGCTCAAAAGCTCATTGATGTTGGGAAGTGGATACTTGTTCTTGATTGTCTTCTTATTCAATGGACGGTAATCGACACAAAGTCGGTCCGGCCATCCTTCTTCCGAAAAAAGAACACCACAACCCCAAGGAGATGAACTGTCCGATCAAACCGACGCCTTGTTCATCGAGCTCTTCTTCAATTCCTCAGCTCATCAGGTCCAAGCTTGTATGGACGCTTGCAAACGGGTTCGGCTTGCTCAAGATCGATAACAACTCAATGGCGATGAGGAGGCATACCCGGCTCTTCTCGAAAGACATCTTGGTACTCACAAACGATCGAATGAGAGATATTCAATTCGCCTTCTCATTGAGAGAAAACAACCGAATAGTTTCATCACGAGAGGCATAGATGATCACATCATTAGAAGAATGAGTCAATTGAATTTCCCGCAGCACAATCAAGCCGAGCTTTGTGCCGATAAAGCCACCCATTCCGAGAATAAGATCAATATCCGAGTCACCAAGAACCACCGGTTTAGAAAGAAATCTATAATCACCCATCTTGATAGAAACATTGGGAACCATTGCTAGAACCATATGCTTGCCCGGGAAACAATTGCTAGAGGTTTAGCCAGAAATTCGGGAAATCATGCTTGGCAAAAAAGGTCTCGACATGAAACAATGCGATGCACCAAAGTCAAAAAGAACTTTTGGTGAATATCATTAACAAGAAGATTACCCATTAGCACATCCAAGAATCCTCCGCCGAGCTGCATTCATCATATTGACCTTGGCATACTTTGGATTTGCTTGACCACCGCATTGCCGGAAGATTTCACAGAGGAGGAGGCGGAAGGCGCCTCGTTGAAGCACTTTTCAGATAGTGACCCTTCCGGACACTTGTTGCAAGTGACCCGAGACGGACGGTGGTAAGGAGCACTTGACCTTGGAGCTTGAGAATTAGACTTGTTCTGATAGCTTGGGTTGGGTGGGTGGAAGATCCACGCCACCGAGTTCTTCCAGGTAAACCGAACGGAAGGAGGGGCGATAAAACTTGCTCTTGGCGCCACTTGAGAGGACGAGGAGGACTGAATCATCCCTAATTTCTTCTTAGAAGCCTCGATTTGAGCTGTGCCGCTTTTGCTTGAGAGCCATGTTGTAGAAATCATCATACTTATCCTGCTCAAACAAAGACAAGAGGTAATTGCAGATCCTCTCTCGCACCACCCCGAACCGATAGATCATACTCCTTTCATCGGTACATCTTGCTTAGCAAAACGAGCGAAGCCTCGAACTGGATATTGTATTGATAGAATAAGGTGCCCTTGCTTGAGATTGCGGAACTCCTCACGCTTGCTCTCAACAACACTCTTCGAATGTGATGAGCTCGAAATCACGGCGAACTCATCCTGTAATGACACGACCTCCTCTCGAATCTTTGTATTGCGGAACCACTCACAGCCTTGATCCTTGAGTTGAAACGATGCAAACTTGACAAAGTCCTCGGTCCGACATTGCTAACCAAAGTGCTTGCAGATATCCACTAACCAATCATCATCGCGGGCCTCAACACGTAAACCAAAGACTTCGCCGATTAGCGAGGAACCGACCGAGAGTAGCAAAGTGTGGCTGATTGTTGCCTTGACCTTGATTGCCTTGATTGCCTTGATTGCCTTGCCCCGAGTACGCTTCTTGCAAGAGCTGCAAAATCATCTCGAGCATTGGCATTGGTGGCTGCCATAATAGCTTGCCGGCCTCCGGAGGCGGAGGTGGAGGTGGAGGTGGAGGATCGATCGATCCCCATCATTGCGATCCGGATTCGACGCGGCGGAGCCATCTCAAGAGGGTGACATCCGTTAGTCCTTTGATAGACAAAAGATAAGTAGAATCAACGGATAGAAATTGCAACATATAGTCTTCACAATAAACATTCAACAAGAATGAACGAATGAATTCCAAAGTTAATCATCACACCCCAATTAAGGTGAGAAGCCACTTAGATAAAGATATGGAAACAACATCCCCAGAAACAATTCAATATCATAATCGAAAACAAAAGGTTGGCTTTAGAATGAGCCGAACAAACACATGATAGAGATTTCGCCAAAGTGTTCGTGGGGGGCCCACACGGACACGACGGATAGCGGACGCCAAAATGACTAACAAGACGCCCCAATCAGCATAGCCAAGGATTTTTAAGACGCCCAACCGAAATCGACCGTGAATGGGCGGACCACTAGACGTTGAACCCCAATCTCAAATCATACATCCGCGGAAAGAATATCCCGTGCTACTAGAATTCCCACCTATAAACTCCCAAACTTTCTGGTTATGCAACTGGTGTTGGGGATACAGGACACAAAATATATCACCCAAACTAACAATACCTAGATCCAAGATCCATCCCAACACATAACCAAGAAACTCGAAATGGTACCCACCTTCAAAAACATCCGTTATGCAAGTCATGGCAAATTCCCGACTCGCCACAAAGATCGGGCTATCGTGGTTATCTCACCAACAACTGCACAAAAGAGATTTCGATGTCGGCAAAACTCCGGTATTCCAGAATCCGAACAAAAATTGTGACGACAACACCCTGAGCTCAACTCCCGGACACCGCCACAACCCCTAAATGTCGAGGCACCAAGAACAATGTTCTCCCACAAAACCATCGGAACGATTCCAAGATACCCACGTGATCCTAAAAAATTTTTAGTGAAATTTGAGGAGAGAAGAGTCAAAACTCTACGTCAGAGACCTCACAGGCGATGAAGGGACCGAGGAGTAAAAGAATCCTACTCCCATATATATAATCCTAAGACTCAAAACATTTTCCATTCTAGACTCAACAACGCCAGAAACAATCAAGTAGGGGGCCCTTGTCGGGAAGGCTCGATTACCAACTTATAACGCCCCGAAAGGCTATATCTCCCACGGTCGAGGCAGACTTAGAGGCATAACCGCATTGAAAGCAATGTCGCAAGTGAGGTAATCTTCACACAACCCATGTAATAATTAAGGGAAAGATACATATTTTACAAGCCACTTCACACAAAGACATAATTAAACATTCATCATTGAGTACACTCAAGGTCCGACTACGGAACCAAAATAAAAGAAGATACCCCAAATGCTAACACAGATCCTCAATCGTCCCAATCGGGCACCACTCTGATCATCTGAAACGACATAGTAACGACCACGCCTCGTCGAACTCCCACTTGAGCTCGGTGGAATCATCTGACCGCCTCATCGGAACCCGCAATGTTTTGAAGTATTCTGAGTCACGGGACTAAATCTCACACCCCGGAGATCAAGACTATTTAAGCTTTAGGAAGGACATATATTAAAGTGGAGCTGCAGCAAGGAACTAGCATATATGGTGGCAATCGCAAAAGAGAGCGAGAAGAGAAGCAAAGCACGGTCCGGAAACTAGTATTGATCAAGAAGTGATCCCGAACTACTTACGCCGACATAACTCCAACATCGGTTCACTTCCTTGACTACCGAGAAGAGACCATCACTTAACACACGCTTGATGTGTATTTTATTTGAGGTCAACTTTGGGTTATCTACAACCGACATTAACAAATTTATCCCCTTCAAACCCAAGGCACGGCCAAAGATATTACCTCGCAGGGTGTCCCAACTTAGCCCATTATAAGCTCTCACGGTCAACGAAGGATTATTCTTCTACCGGAAGACCCATCAATCTCGAACCGGACTACAAGACATTTCGACAAAGAATAAAACAAGACCAGCAAAGCCACCCGACGGCCGACAAATCCCGATAGGAGCTGCACATATCTCGCTCCGTGGCACACCGGATAGGTCACCAAGTAAAACCAAGCCCTCGAGTTGCCCCGAGGTGGCCCCCAGTCCTTCTGTTTGGGCCAGCACTAAGGAGCACCGTCCGGGGAAAATAAAGATGACCCGGCTCGCGAAAACCCGGGGAAAAAGGCTTAGGTGGCAAATGGTAAAACCAAAGGGGCCTTGCCGGACGAGTCTTATTCAAAGCGAATGTCAAGGGGGTCCCATAAATCACCCAACCGTAAGGAACGCAAAATCAAGGAACATAACACCGATGACGGAAACTAGGTGGCAAGAGGAACAAAACACTGCATAAGGCCGAGCCTTCCACCCTTTACCAAGTATATAGATGTTTAAACATAGCAGATATATTTATATATTGTGATACCCCAACAAGTAAACATGTTCCAAAGAGGAACAACCACCTCCATGTTCCAACAAGGAACAAACCTCAGCTTCACCGCAACTAACAACCTTATAAGAGGGCTGAGAAAGCGGTAACATAGCCAATCAACGGTTTGCTAGGAAAGGATGGTTAGGGCTGACATGGCAATATGGGTGGCATGATATAGCAAGTGGTAGGCATCGAGCATAGGCATAGAAAAGGCGAGCAACTAGCATAGCAAAGATAGAAGTGATTTTAGGGTATGGTCATCTTGCCTGCAATGTTCTCGAGTTGTCAAAAGCTTGATCCTCAAACGCCTCAACAGGTTCCTCGCTCACGACTCGCCTCCCGCCTACCCAAAGCAACAACAAAACAAGGAACCACAATAAATCACGGTGCAATGCACAATCAACATGATGCAAAACATGACAGATATGCAAGAAGTGATATGCAATGGAAGAGCCCCGAAGGGAATGGAAAACTGGCATCATCTTGGCAAACCAAGCATGCCATCGAAAGATGAGATGATTTTTAGAAATCGATATAGAGAACACCGAAACGGATGCACGGATTGGATATGACGGCAAAACAAGAATGGTGAGAAACCCACGATAACAAAGATGATGAACAAAGCCATGCATGGCACAAAACTACCTCATAGCACAAACAACTAAATATGCACATGAAGGACAAACACATAACCATGATGCAAAAAGACATGATCACAAACTTGCCTCAAATGCAAAACTAATTGCCACCACTGAGTTTGGGATTTTTCACCCCAAAACATATATAATATGTTAGGGTTGCAGAGAGAAATCATCACAAAATCATTAAGTTAAAACCTGCCTAAAAAGGAAGTTGATGAATTGGCAATTTCCAGATTTGGAAATGTCCAGATTTGGACTTGCCTAAAACAAAATGGAAACAATGTGAAATGGAAACGGGGTAAAAAGAAAAAATATGCATATGGGGGAAGGCCCTGGAGGTCGACAGATGGCCCCACCCATTAAGAGACAGGGGAAAATGGGTTTTAAAAGGGGGGAAGAAAACAGCCTGTGGGGATTCAACCCGGTCTCCCTGTGGAATCCAGCCCCGCTACCACCGGGCTGGGCGACGGGATCGCGAGGAAGGGCTCCCTTACATAACCGGTTGCAGAGGAGGCGACCGGAGGGCGAAAACAAAAAAAAAAAGGGGGGGGGCGCCTGGGTTCGAACCTGTGTCGCCCATGGGAGAGCGGGAGTCAACCACCGGCTAGGGAAGGGGATTCGGAAGGAATCGTGACGCCCCACTTGACCAACTACCGGCCGATCAAAAAAGAGAGGAACACCGACGATGCCGGGCGAGGCAACGGGGGAGGGGCTTCGGACACACCGGCACGCAAGGGAGGCACCACGAACGAAGGGACAACCCGAGCGGGCTAGCGGCAACTACGCCCCAACACGACCAACCCCCACATCATGAACACGCCGGAGCACGGCGAAGCGCGAAAAGACACGGGCCGGATCCTCTTACGGAGAACTAGCGACGACAAGAAGGAGCAGGAGGAAGTGGGGTATACCTCTCTTACCCTTAGGACACGAATCGGCGACGGAGACGGGCCGACGGCAAGATCGCCTCAATTCCGCCGAACCGACCGAGAAGAAGACCGAAGTAGGCGCCGATTTAACTTGGCGCCCGGGCCCGGAGTCGACGCCGTGGACGAGTCGACGACGAGGAAGACGGAGGCAAGGGCCGTTAGTGGGTGGCCGGAGAGCGCCCAACGAGGCCACGCCCAGCGCCGACCGAAAGGGGCGGCGAACTTGGTGGTTTTTTATTCGGGCCGGGGCGAGAGGGAGAGGGGAACCCTAGGGCCTGAGGACGGAGGGGGATAAGAAGGGGCTAGGGCGACGGAGACAGCTCACGCCCCCGTGCTCGGGTCCCCCCATGGCGCCGGCGAGAGGAAAGGGAAAGGGGGTGCGATGGGCCGACGCTGGCAAAGGGGCCGACGCCGCCCACGTGGACGGGATCCAGCGGGGTAAGAGGGCGGCGGTGCGCCAAGGCGGGGGGAGAGGGAAAGGTGCGGGCTGGGGCTTCCCGGCCGGGCTGAGAGGAACCGGCCGCCGGGAGAGGCCGGAGGCCCGTGGGGAGGTTAGTGGGCTGCCATCGCCTGCTCCTTTCTTTTTTCCTTTTAAAAATTCAAAAGGGAAGAGAAAAGAAAGTACGAAAGAAAAGAAAAGAGTTTGAGTGAAAGGAAAATATTCCCACCTGAATTTCCCACAATTTAAATAAATTGTAATGGACATTTTTAAAGGTAGAAAATAATGCAAGTTTGGAAATATTTCAAACTTGTGCCATTTTTGAACCCCGACCAAACAACTTCAAATGAGGAGATTTTAGGGAGAGGTTTTTGTGCAACAAGCAAGATTTTTAGGAGAAGATGAACATTAATTTAGAAAGGAAAAATATGGCACTTGAAAAAAGAAAAGAAGTAGAGGGAAGGAGGGATGGTAATGCCAAAATGAGAATGGCCCATGCACAACATGACATGCAAGAGAACACCACAACCACATGACAAGAAAATAATGCAAGATGAAAGAAACAAATGCAATATGGTAAAAGAGGAAACAAAGAAAAGAGAAAACCCACATAACCAAACCAAAAGGCCAAGCATGACAAGAACCCACAAGAATTGGATGAGGTCAAATTGATATATTGCCCAAAAAGGGAAGTTTACATCCCAGGGTTTACATGTGTGAGAACCCATCGAGTGTGATGCATTTTGTCCTTGTGTGCAAGGATGGAGAACCAAAAAACTAACACCATTCACGAAGCTACCTTTGGTGTTTCAATCTCTTTGGGAATTTCAAGATGTTTTTCCCGATGAGCTACCTCCGGTTACCTCTTTCGAGGCATTGAGCATCGAATCGATTCATCCCTGAGCGCTACCAAACAAAGCCCATACCGCCAATCCGGAAGAAACCAAAGAGATTCAACGGCAAGTACAACAACCAATCGACAACGGTCATGTAAGGAAAGATTAAGCCCTTGTGTCGTTCCTTATACTTGTACCTAAGCCCGACGGAAGTTTTCGCCGGTTCAATGTAGACCTATCAATGCGATCACCGGCCGTTATAGGCATCCCATTCCTTTAGATGATATGCTTGATGAACTTAGTGGAGCCAACTTTTCTCAAAAATTGACCTTAAAAGTGGCTATTATCAAACCGCATACAAGAGGGTGATGAATGGAAAACGCTTTCAAAACCAAATTTGGTTTATATGAATGGTTAGTGATGCATATGGGTCTTTCTGGCTCCCTTTTTGTGCGCCTTATGCATCATGTGTTCATTCTTATATTGGAGTCTTTGTTGTGGTTTACTTGACGATATTCTTGTGTTTAGCAAAACCATGAAAGAGCACATCAATCATGTAAAACCTGGTTGCAAACTCTTCGAAGGAAAGCCTTTATGCAAACTTGAAAAATGCACTTTTGGAGTTGACAAAGTGGTTTTTTGGGTTTTGTAGTATCCTCAAAGGGTGTCCATGTTGATGAATCTAAAACTGAAGCAATTAAAACTTGGCCCCAACCAACCAATTTGCAACAAGTGCTAAGTTTTCTTGGTCTTATGGTTTTTATCGCCGCTTTGGAAAGATTTTAGCACAATTGCCCCCTTTGCATGCCTTGAGTAAGAAGAATACCCTTTGTTTGGGGAACTTTGCAATCAACCGCTTTTGATGAGCTCAAGTCTTTGCTTACTCATGCCCGATTCTTGCTTTGCCCAATTTTGACAAAACTTTTGAGGTTCATTGTGATGCAAGTGGTACCGAATTGGCGGAGTTTTGATGCAAGAAAACGAGCCATTGCTTATTTTAGTGAAAACTATCCGTGCTCAACTTAATTATCCCATCTATGACAAAGAATTGTATGCTTTAGTGCGGTGGTCATGTTTGGGAACATTACCTTAGACCTCATGAGTTTGTCATCCATACCGATCATGAAACGCTTAAACTAAATTAAACAAGGCCACGCAAATGGAGTGAATTCATTGAATCTTTTCCTTATGTGATCAAGTACATTAAGGGTAAAGAAAATGTAGTTGCCGACGCCTTTCACGATATGCATACTTGTCACTCAACTTGAGTTGAATGTTATTGGTTTTGAGCATATAAAAGACTTGTTTTAGCATGATCCATTTTTGCTTCTCCTTATGCTAAGTGTTTGACGATACTTCTTGGGAACAATATTACATCAAGGATGGTTATATTATGAGAGCTAACAAACTTTTGCATTCCCAAGTCTTTCCTTGCTTCCTTTTGCAAGAGGCTCATGGAGGCGGACTCATGGGACACTTTGGACGCACCAAGACATTCGCCACGCCTCCAACAACTACTTTTGGCCCAAGATGTTCCCGACGCCTCGGCTTCACCACCCGATGCTATACATGTCGCAAAGCTAAGTCTAAAGCTCAATCTCATGGTCTTTACATGCCTCTTCCTATTCCCTATCAACCATGGGAAGATATTAGTATGGATTTTGTACTTGGTTTTTTAGGACTCAAAATGGCAAGGATTTCGTGTTTGTTGTTGTGATAGATTTTCTAAGATGGCACATTTCATTCCTTGCAACAAGATAGACGATGCTTCACATGTTGCAAATCTCTTTTGTAGGAAATCTTTAACTACATGGCTTCCAAAGACAATCGCCTCGATCGTGACGCCAAGTTCTTGAGTTACTTTTGAAGACCCTATGCCCAAGCTCGAATCAAGCTCTTGTTCTCCCCATACCATCCTCAAACCGACGGCCAAACGGAGGTGACGAACCGACACTATCCACTCTACTGGGTCTTGATGAAGAAGAACATCAAGGAATGGGAAGCATGTCTACCCATCCCGAGACGCCTACAACCGAGCAAGACATTCGACCACCGAAGTCCCCTTCGAGGTCGCCTATGGTTTCAACCCGTTGTCCCCATTGGACATTCTACCACTTCCTTCCAAGAGCGCACCAACATGGATGCAAGTGAACGAGCAAGCTACATCAAGAAGATGCACGAAGATACAAGGCACACCATTGAGCCCAAGTACAACGTCAAGCAAACAAGCTCAACGCCAACAAGCAACCCATCGCCTTCAACATTGGTGATCTAGTGTGGCTACACCTTCGCAAGGACCGCTTTCCCAAAGAACGCAAGTCCAAGCTTCTACCCGAAAGGATGGACCTTTCAAGGTGCTAACACACTACAACGAAACGCCTACAAGATCGACTCCACCCCGAGACAAATACAACATGAGTGACATCTTCAACGCAAGGACCTCGCACCATTCCATGGATATGAAGCTTTTGATCCGAGGTCGGATCTCCCCGGGGGGAGATGATGGGCGATCCCACGATCATCCCCATGCATCCACAACCGCCCTCATCAAGAGCCAAGAGGGCCCATGACACGAAGCTAGAGCTAGAGCTCTCGAGAACGAGGTGACCTCCTTCCTTATTGATATCACATATGATCCACTCGAGACATGGCTACTACCTAAGTCCGATATGCTATGCATGATTAGGTGTCAAGGGGAACCTCCCGAGGATGCACGGAAGATGGACAAGCCGCCAAGTCCATGGATGAAGAGAACCAACGGAGACGGACAAGATTTCCCCCCGGACATCCGCCATGACCCCGACATCCGCCCTCGGAGCATCTACCTCACCTTCACCAAACCGGCTGTTTTGGGCCCGGACATCCGCCCCAAGCCCGGACATCCGTTTCAGCCCGGATATCCGCCCGGCCCGGAACTGCACCCTCACCCGAATTCCAGAAACGGCCACCCAAGGACATCCGCCGGATAGCCCGGACATCCGGCCGCCCCGACATCCGCCCGACGCCCGGACTTCCGCCTCCCAAGGCAGCAAGGTATCCGGATGAGTCCCATGTACCCGCCCCGAGACTATATATACTTCATCCCTTCCTCTTTCTAGGGTTAGCATTGATTAGCTCATATTCTTGTGTGAGGTTTTGCTCATCCATTTGGCTATTCCCTAGGAGATCAGGACCTACGGAGAAGATCCCCGCGGATTCAAGACCCCTTCTAGGGTGGACCACCTGGCCTCCTCACGGAGAAGAACCACCGCTATATCTTTCCTTTGTTGATCTTGAATCTTGTGCCACTCTATGTGATCGGTGATCTAGCATTTGTGTGACCGATTCCTGGGTTGAGTGTTTTCCTCGCTCCTCCATGTGTTTCCTCTTGTTCTTCCGCTGTTCATCGAATCCACCGTGAGGATTCGCCCAACGTGAAAGATCATCCACGAGGGTTCCGCCTACATCAACTTATTTTATTCCCCGACCTCTCTTTCGCCGAGCTCCTCAAACCCTAGCGCCCTCCATCGCAGCCGGTGAGGAAGAGCTGCTGTTCGACCTCGTCCCGACGATTCAACCACCGGGAAATCCTCACTCCGCCCCGAGCTGTCTTCCTCCGCCAAGTTAGGGTGTGGAAGATCTGAATGCAAGCTTCACATCTACAACACCCCCTGGTCGTGTTCTTCATTTAGGTAATTAAAAGCTACTTTTAACGCCCTCGTTGATCCAAAGTTTACACTACAAAATCTTCAAAGGTGTTTTATTCTTCAAATCCTCACACACAAAACACCTTCACTAGTTATATGTTTGATTCGCTTTTAAGCAATCATTTTTCTTCAAGATTCCTCAATTGTGTGGATCCTCGATCCGTACAACTCGAACCTAAGACAAAGAATGCTTAGTGAAATTCTTCAAGGCTCATCCGTCAAAATCCTCAAAACTTGTTCTTTTGAAAACCTTCCGAGAACGGATATGACCTCTCCAAATTCCTCGCAACTATACCTGCTCATTGGTACTCATGTCCCGCTGAATCACTAGGTTCTCATCAACTTAACTCATTTGCAGCTGCCTCGAAGAAAAGTTGCATACTTCTTAAGAATTCCTTGTTCAAATTCCTCACCAAGAATATGGCGTATGGAAAGAAGCCACAAAGGAGGAAAGAGGCCCGAGGTCATGACCGCTTTGAAACCTCGAGGAAATATATGCTGATTATTGCACACTGATGAAGCCGAGTTCGCAAAGAGAAAAAATTAGCCAAGGTGCGATCCAAAGGATTGAACGGAGATGGGCACGGAATGGAGGGAGTAATGAATGTAACTCCAAAGTACATGAAGAAATTCGCACTCAATCCTCCATGCCCAAGAGTTCCATTGGCACCTGCCAAGAAGTCAACCCCACCAGATCAAGCGGGGAGGACTTTCCAAGAATGGGCCAAGCGCCAAGCCAAATTGACAAGACAAGCCAACGAGGCAAGGAGGAAATTCAATGAGGACTCACATCCGCTGCCCCCGAGGCCTGGCGCCAAGAAAATCTATGGCAAAGAAGCCCGCCACAAGCCAAGTGTTTCACCAACAAGGCCCTCACGGCCAAGTTCCAAAGAAGGCCCCTCACGACCAATTCCTCATGCTGCCTCCCGCTCCTCCAAAACCTCCCTCCCAAGTCCTCAAGAGTTCCGACAAAGTCCTCAAGACTTGCATCCGCCACGGCCAAAGGACTGCAGGCTTTCCATTGCCTCTCGTGTCTCAACAAGTTCTCACCTGAAAAGTCTTCATCCGCCCGACTGCCAAGACTAAGGCCACACCGACGAGGTCCTCGCCAAGTCCTAAGAAGAAACAGGTCGCCCAAGAGCCAATTGAAGATGATGAGGCTGATGATGATGAACTTATGGAAATCATCGAGATCGCCAAGAAAGGGCCGCTAGAGCCAAAGGCACATCTGGTACATCGTTGTTGATCCGAGGAAAATTCGATTACATTGATCTCCGCACAAGGATCCAAACACTTATGCCTGATTTTCATCCGACTCGGACAAAGTCATATGTACCCATTTCATCACCGAAAAATGGAAGTTTGAAAAGGCAAGAGAGATCAAGAAAGCTCAAACGTAAAGGAGAAGTTCTCAAGAAAAACGTTGTCAAAATGACACCGAGGAACTTCTCAAGGTCCAGATCGAATTCAAGACCCAAAAAAAACTTGATGCTTATTATGCGATGGCAAGGGCCTAAGGTCGATTCGCCAACCCGACGAAGAAGTTCACCAATGTTGCTGCCCCATCGCAACATGAATTCCTCAGCCGGAGCCTCACCAGCCGACCGAAAACATGCCAAAGACCACCGATGAAGTTCAGGCTGAAGAAAATGGCCTGTGGCTGATGATCCCATTCCAAACCCCGAAGAAATTACCAGGCATCCACTAGTGGTGCGCCCAAGAAACCAAGAAGTCACGGCAACTACATGGCCATCCGAGGAAATTCAACCAGATTCCTCACCCCTCCCCGCCAACACCAACTCCAATTCTTCCATCCGCCCGATGTGAAGAAGACCAAGGCCAGAACGAGGTCGTGGAAGAAACGGAAAGCATCACCAAGGCCAAATTCTTCGGTCAAAGAAAATGAAGCCAATGACCAGCCCTTTGAAAATCCTATTGATGTTGTTCCAATTTCAATTCCATCAAAGGACCTTGTTCCGCTTCATGAAGATTATTGATCCCAAGCGGATCTGATGAAGAAAATCATTCTGCCGCTTCCCGAGCAGATTGATGAAGAAATTGAAGTGGAAGCAATCCTTCAACCCCAATCATTTCCTCGCCTTATGCGCTCCCACCTGAAGAGGCCGGTGTTGAGGAACTTGGAAGATGTGGATATTGGAAGCACAACGCCGTGATGAACGATGAATTTTGGGAAAGTCAAGATCCAAATTCTCCACTCTTCACCCCAATCCAACAGATACCTCCCCCGCCCAACTGTTCAAATGGGCTCAAGAAACTCATCCCACTTCATCTGCCCATGAAGAAATTCCAGCAATCGGGCCGATGAACCGGTGTCCGATCCTCGATCGCACCTTTGAGGAACAAGAAATTCCTCACCAAGAACCGAGATTATGATTCCCGAGGTCGTGATGCAACTCATCGACACTCCACCGCCAAAGCCAAAGGATCCTTCTCAACAAAGCAAAAGTTCAAGGTGAAGACTTCTTCAATGAAAGCACGATTCTTCACCGACATAATCCATATGATTCTCGCAAGATAAGGAAAGAGGCGTTGACCGCCACCAAGCCAATTTCTATTCCTCGTTGTTTTCAACAAAGACAAAGTCTTCGATCATGCTCATATTCCTCATGTGGACATGGAGTCTCCGCCAAGCCGAGCTAGTCCTCGGTTCTTCACGACGCAGACTTAATTTCTGACGATATTCAGGATGGAATGAAGAACTCATTCTTCAATTCTATGCAACGCTGCACATCACCGGAGATCAAGACGTGAACTCATGGGTGTTAGATCGATGTCCGAAATATTACTAAAGGCACCAAAGAATGAATTGCTTTGTGCTCTACCACCTGGCCCTCCACTTGATGGTGCTCGTATTTACAACGAACCTGAACTTTCAAATCACTATATGCAAGTGCCGATGAAGCCTTTAAGCCAAGGCAGGCCCCAAGAACCAAATTCCTGCCAAGGAATTATTGTATGCCTCGGACTGTCTATCGGATTTCGACGAAGACAATGAGTCCTATCAAAGGCCACGACCAATGATGAAGAAGTCCGGCATCATGAAGAATATGCTTTTCAATATCATTCATGGCGCCCCGCCAACTTCCATGATTTCTTCATGAGGACTCGCAAACATTGCTATGTCACCATTTGAGATGAAGTTTTATGCGCCTTTGGATAATGAGATTCATCAGACAAGGTCTTTCACCAAACCAAGCCAACACACCCAACCATCGCAACTTCTTCCCTATTGAACCTTCAAACGGAAAACCCCATAATGAAACCTTCAAACGATGGGCTTTCTTCCAAATGGTTACAATTTCAAGAACTCCCACTACCAAGGGAAGAATTTGACCTTGACCTCCCCCAAGAAAATACCAAGAAAGGTCCCAAAGTTCCCCTTGGTGGCTGTCCTATTCTTCCTCGCCCACAATTGATGAAAATAAATTGGGCAACCGGGCTGGCAATTCTTCACAACCATGACCCTAAACAAGCCGGGCCCCCTTCCTTCCTTGAAACCTTCAAACGCCTGGCCGTTTTTTCAAATTCTACCGGGGGAAAAGAGACCAAGGGCTTTAAGGGAAAATTTTGAAGGTTCAACCCTCCTTCCAAAAATTACGAAGGTAAATTCCTTCCCTTGGTGGCCAACTTTTATTCTTCTCGCACATCGAATTTGAAAATGAAGGACTTTGACCGAACAAGGCAGCAGCCCCTATTAAAACCACCGACCCAACAACCGGGCGCCCTTTTCAACTTTAAATTCTTCAACTTAGTCCTGCCGATTTTTGGGTTCCAATTCAATTTCCAAAGGGGAAAAAATTTTATTAATCTTCGGGGGTTCTTTATATTTGGGCCAAATTTTTTGTTTTACAACTTCGTTTTCCCCAAAACTTTTATTGGAAATCCGGGGAGTTGTAATCTTAAACCCCGGATTTGGTGTTTGAAACTTTTTAAACAATTTTGTGGGTTCCACTATGCTTTGAATTTTGAATTTACCGAAAGTCAATTCCTTGAAGCTTCAATAAACTTTGATTTATTTTGAAGCCTTTTCCTTTAAATAAAATTTTGCCGAAGCTTGGAATTTCATAAGGAAATTTTTTTGATTTCAAATTTTCTCTTTTAGTCAAAAACCCGATGTTAAAGGGGTTAAGGAAAACCTAAGGAAAATTTCCAAATGTGATTGCCTCAAAATCAAAATTTCCTCACCTACCAACCTTCGGGGAAGCTTTAAAATCTTGCCAACAAATTCCTTCAAAAGGATTTAACTTAAGTTTTCCCCGGGAAAATTTTTAACCAAGTTAAATTCCCAAAAAGGGGGATTGTAAGTGGGAACATGCCCCAGGAATTTTGGTTAAATTTGAAGGCTTAAGGGTTAAAAACTTAATGGTTTTTGAAGGGCAAGGTCTTAATCATGGGGTTTGGCTTTAAAAAGTCACTTTAAAAATGGTTTTCCGAAAACTTTGAATTTTTGAAGAACCCTTTCCAAGGACTTTGAAAGGAAAAAATTGGGGAAACCCAAAAAACCCTTTAAACCCAAATTTGAGGAACCATAAGGAAGATTTTGTTTTCGTGGTTTCCATTTTCCTTTTGGAAAACCGTGCTTTTCCGTTGAAGGGGGTCAGGAAATCCAAGGGAAAATTTTCCCAAGTGACCAACTTAAAATCCTAAACCTTACCAATTTGGAGGAAGGCCTTTGAAACCTTAGCCAAGGGAAATTCTTAAAGGATTGTGCCCGAAGCTCTTCCTCACGAGGTTTGTTCCGGACCGGGGAGTTTAAATTCTCCACCGGTTCCAACCACGGAAACCGGAAGCCCAGGAATTTGGTTCCAAAATTTCCACCCCTAAGGTTCTATTTCCCAAAATTTCTTTCCCCTTAAGGGTTCATATCTTTTGAAGGGCAAATTTATTTGTCTTTTTCATGTTTGGGCTTCCCTTGGCTATAAATGGTTTACCCACTCTTTGGTTTGGCTTCCCAGAGAACCTTGGCCCATTTGTTTGCTTAGAGAACCCATTCCTCCGAGGCTTTGAGGAAAATTTCCTCAATGGGAAAACCCAAAAAAAACCCTACAAACCCCCAAAGTGATTAAGCACCACAAGAATTGACCCGGGAATAAACGTTTTACCTTTAAACGGTTTTCCAGGCCGAGAACCTGGTCCAGAGCCCAAGAGGAAGGGATCGCCCAAAGGTGGACCAAGGGCCTCGAAGGTTTGGAAGCCGGGCAAGCTTACCACCCGGTTTGATTGGGGCAAGGTCTGGGGCCTTGTTCAAGGAGAAACGGAGGACGGTGGCCGGAGGGTGCCGGCTCCACCGGGGCCGGACGGGTTCCCCGGTTTTTTCCCCTTCCAACCCAGGAACGCTAACCCGAGAAGGCCGGTTGAACCTCCCAAACAGCCCCCCCCTAAACGGGCTATTTCCCCAACCCTTTCCCAATTTCCTCAAAAGGGTTGAGGTTTGCCAATCTCCCGGTTTGAAGGGACTTTGGGCCAAGACTTTCGGGCAACCCAGCTAACTTCACGGCGGGCCACCCGGTGCCCAAATCCTGGGACGCCTTTTGTACCTTTGCTTCCCCATGTTGCCCGCCCGCCACGTTATCTTCTCCAAGTCCTTATTCCACGAAGTTAAGGCCGGCCAAGGAATTTCCCGGCAAATTCAACGGGAAGGAATTCATAAACCCTATTACCCCCTCCTAAGCCTTAATCCTTTCCGGCCCCAGAAAAGGCCAAGGAATAAAACCAAGAACCTAGGGCCATTAAGGGCCCATGGTGTGGCCAGCAACCCTGGGCCGAACTTGAAGCCCAAAGAGGCCGGGTGCCAGGAAGCCCAAAGTTGGGGGGAGGGAGGCGCGTTTGAATGGTTGGAGGCCGGGGAACCTGGGGACCCAGCCCTCGCCCCTGGGTCCTTTTCGGGAAGGGCAAGCCTCGGCCCCTGGCCTCCTCTTTCGCCGGCCAAGAGGCGGAAGGCCTTTCTCCGCCGGGAGGGGGTGCTGACCAAGGTCGCCTCCGGCGGGCCCCTCCCCCGCCTCCTTTCCTTTCCTCCGGGCTGGGTGCGGAAAGGGAACCGGCCAATGCCGGAAAGGGGGGTCCCGAATTCCGTTTGGGCCAGCCCGGCCCCGGAAAGCGGGGGCCCATGGAATCCAACCCCAGCTCCCCAATCACCAAGGAAAGGGTCAAGGCGCCTCCACTTGCCCTTCCCGCCAAAGTTGGGCCGCGGTTTTGGGCCGGGACTACGGGTTCCGGGAAGGGGCCCAACGCCGGCGGCTTCGGGCGGGGGGCCAAACCCCTCTTCCAAAACTCCCTCGGGGCGGACGGCCCGGTTCAAAGCTTTCGGCCCGGCCTGGGGCCCGGGGCCAAGTCCAACGGGCTCACTTCCCAAAGACGCAACCTGGGATCCCGAGGGGCCAACGCCAAAGGGCCCATTTCTTGGTCCGGGGCAAAATCAGTCGAAAGGAAATTTGGTGCAACCAAGCCGCCTAAACCAGGAATTCTCCTAAGCCCCCAACCCTGGCTTGAGTGGGTTGAAGGCCAACGTGATAAAGTTACAAGCCCTTAAATGGGGCCAATTGGGGCCCCCGGAATAGGGAAGAGGTGGCCCCGCCATAAAAGGGCTACCCAATGAGGGCCTAACCAATAGAGGCTAAGGTCCCTGAGGAGAAGAAAGGGGGGGAGGGCCGAACTTGCAAATTTAAGGTAATGAAAGAAAAACTCAAAAGGGGGCCCAGATCCAGCCCCAGGTTCCCCCACCAAACCGGATAGGGTTTCCCCTTGGTCCCAACCGGAAAACCTTGGCCCGTGGTCTTTGTGTGTTTTTCCCGCCACCATCCAGGTGGGAAGGGGTCTTCCCCCGGACAACCTTAGGGGGTCCAAAGGCGTAGTAAAGTGCCTTTCCGGACCCTATCTCGGTTGGGGAACGCTCGGCCGAATTTCCGGTTTTAAGAGGGGGATAGGGCAAGAAAGGGTTGGAATACCCCGGGGAAAAGGATAAACCAAAGAGGGGCCGCGCAATTCCCCTTGAACCGCAAAAACGGGAAGCCCTCGCCCAACCAACCGAAGGGTTGCTCCTTCCGGTCCTTGAGGGCCCGGGGTTAAATTTGGTTTTTTGGTTAAAGGCGTGGTTTGGGTCGCTTAATTTTTCCCTTCGGGAACCGGGTACCCAAAGACTTCTGGATTGGGTTCGGGGTGGCCTCAAGGTGGAGAGGAATTTCATCAAAAAGTAAAACCCCACTTGGAAATTGAGGCAACAAACTAAGCCTTCCACCCCTTTCCCACCGGGTGGAAGGCAAGATTGGGAACCCAAACCATGTTTCCCCATTGGCAAGCCTACCAATCAGGGCCCCAAACGAAATTCCCAAGAAGGTCCTCAATTTTTAAAAGGAACAAGGATTCAAAAATTCAAGAAAGGGCAAAACCCCAATTTCGGTTCCAACAAAAACCCAAAAAGAACCATCAAACCCAGGAGGGGAGCATTGTTTGAACCCAAAAGGAAAGGCCATCACCTTAGCCTTTGGACCCGGTTGAAGGAAACCAACTTTATCGAAAGGTATGGTGTTTTTCCTCCTTGGTTGGGCCCTTCCCGAAATTTTAAAGGCCCCAAAGGGCCTCGTTAAAATGGAAGTTCCTGGGTTAGGGGCCCAATCCGTTGAGTTTAAATAAGAATTAGGAGGAAGGAGAGGGGGAGAGGGGAGAGGGGGGCGCCCCACCCCGGAACCCTCCCCTTAAGGGCCAAGTTCCCGGTAACGCCAAGAAAACCCTCCGGGGTTTTCTTCCCTTGATTGTTATATTCGCCCCAAATAACCAAAAACCAAAAACCGGATGGGTTTCCCCAATGGTTGGCCCAAAAGAAATAAAATTGGTGCCCTTTGTTCCCTTTGTTAAAGTTTAGCCTTGGAGGCAATCAAAATTTAGGTAGGGGGAGATTCCCGGCACCCCAAGTTAACCTGATTCTCGGAAAAATTGATAAAAGAGAATTTTTTATCAGGATTCTTTCAATAATTTAATGTAAACCCTTCTTAATCTGGTTTTTCCCCAAAAAGGATTCAAGCAAAAGTTAATATTTCCTTTTTAAACCAAGGTATAATAAAAGGAATCCAAGTCCCTCTACCTGGCCAAAAGAAAGTTACCCAAAACCATTAGGGTTGGCAATCCTTCACGGTCACACAAAGAGTTAATTCTATAGAGAAAAAGGAATTTTTTATTAAAAATTCCAAATTTTAAAAGAAAAGGCGTAAAAAAAGCAAGGGTAATAAAATGATGGGGATTGTTGGAGAAGAAAAAGGGGAAAGGTTTCACTTAGGGTTCCCAAGAGCCCATAAATTATTCAACTGGGTGAACCAAATTAACGGAGAAATTATGAATTAACAAAAGGTTATTGGGTTATCCCTTGGTTGTCATGAAATAGGGCATTTTGAGAAACCCAAGTAGGAAAACAACCAAGTTCTATAACTAAAATTCCCACCTAGTATAAAAATCAACTTAGAGTATTAATTAAAAACAAGGTGCCTAAGAAGGAACAAGTGGGAAAAAATTCATTGCCCTTTATTTAAATTTCCCCTTTTTGGTTTCCTTTTTGGGCAACTCAATAATGTGCCTTCCATTCCCTTTTTCAACTAAGGAACAACCCAAATTGAACCCAAAGGATGACTTCTATTGAAGCCTCCAATTAAAAGTTGGGCCAAAACCAAAACAGATAAAATTCCAAGGGGCTTTGAAAAATAACCTTCAATCATACATAAAAGGAATTCAAAAGTTAAATTTATTATGATAACGGAACTAAAAATTCATGGCCAAAAACCAAGGCTATGGTAATTCCATAATAGGTAGGTATGGTGGCTGTTTTGAGGAAGATATAAGGAGGTTTATGTGATAGAGCGATCATATCACGGGTTTGATGCACCGCAAGTTTGCACCATCTCTCAAGGTGAGAAAGGGCAATGCACTGCATCAAGAGGCTAGCAAAGGCGGAAAGGTAAAAGTGTGTATAATCCAGGACTCAACATTAGTCAAAAGAACTCATATACTTATTGCAAAAATTTAGAGGTCATCAAAATCAAGTACAACGCGATGCTCCTGGGGATAGATTGGTAGGAAAAGACCATCGTCGTCCCCGCCACCACTCATAAGGATGCAGCCGTTACACTTCATGTTTCAAATTTGTTACACAGCTTTAACCATACGGCATGCTACGATTTGCTAACTTCAACACAAGAATTTCTCAAATTCACAACTACTCAACTAGCACGACTTGATATTATCACCTCCATATCTCAAAACAATTATCGAAGCATCAAACTTATCTTAGTATTCAACGACTCAAAAGAAAGTTTCACAAATCTTGAATACCAAGTATATTAATATTAAGCAAATTACCATGCTATTAACGACTCTCAAAATAATCAAGTGAAGCATGAGAGAACAAGTTTCTTTAAAACAAATCCACCACCGTGTTTAAAAGATCTAAGTGAAGCACTAGAGCAAAAATTATCACGCAAAGATATAAGTGAAGCACTATGAGCAAAGCTATCAAGCTCAAAAGATATAATCGCACATAGAGTATTCTATCAAATTTCAATTCATGTATGGCTCTCCCAAAAGGTGTGTACAGCAAGGATGATTGTGGTAAACTAACAAGCAAAGACGCAAATAATACAAGACGCCCAAGCAAAACACATATCATGTGGTGAATAAAATATAGCTCCAAGTAAATTACCATGGAAGTGGATAAAAGAGGGATGCCTTCCGGCATCCCCAAGCTTTGACTTTTGGTGTCCTTGATTATATTGGGGTGCCATGGGCATCCCCAAGCTTAGGCTCTTGCCACCCTTGTTCCATAATCCATCAAAAGAATTCACCCAAAACTTGAAAACTTCACAACAAAAACTCAATAGAAATCTCGTGAGTCTGCTAGAGAAAAAACAAAAGACTACTTTAAGGTACTGTAATGAACTCATTCTTTATTTATATTGGTGTTAAACCTACTGTATTCCAACTTCTATGGATCATAAACTATTTTACTAGCCATAGATTCATCAAAATAAGCAAACAACACACGCAAAACAGAATCTGTCAAAAACAGAACAGTCTGTAGTAATCGAATTAACGCAAACTTATGGAACTCAAAAATTCTACCAAAATAAGACGACCTGGACAATTTGTTTATTGATCAGCAGAAATTAGAATCAGTATCACGTTCTGGTATTTTTAACAATTCAGGCACGACGAAAGTTTCTGGAAATTACAGCAATATCAAATAACTATCATCCAAGAAGATCCAATAGGTTTAACTTGGCACAAACACTAATTAAAAGATAAAACCACATCTAAAAAGAGGCTAGATGGAATTT